>WKLE02002260.1:11593-24285 GCA_014885115.2 Asterionellopsis glacialis
GAGCCTTTGAAGATAACTGGGGTATTTTGGTACCTTGGTAAGAGATGATCCAGTACCGATTCGCTTTAGATTTTTGCATATTGTAATATTATAATGTCGCAGTTGAAGAAAATTGAACTCTTCACTCTGCAAGTACGTATTTTTGTATTTATGATATATCCTCTATTTTCATATTTACCAGTTGTATGGATTGGAGTTTTACAAGAAGCGAATTATTTTTCGAACCAACTATTTTTGCTCCAAGGGCTTTTGTACACAATACAGTAGTCCAGTCCCACATAATTTTTTATTGGGCCAACTGATTTCTATTTTTACATCAACGCTCCTCACCTCTCGTCTTGAATTTTCATTGTCCACATTCATTATTGTTATAGACAATTGATTGTCTGCTACCATCTTTTCTTGTGACGACAATGCTTTCGCCAGACACATTCAAGAAGATCATTCGTAGCCTTAAAGAAGAAGAATTACAAGACTCTACCTCTGTATCCACCGGAGAAGACAATTTATCTGGTACGCAAACTTCTTCTGTAAATAAACAAGAACAGGATTGTGAATATTCGCTTTCAACAACCGAGGATGATCCTATAACTCTATCTAGATATTCTACTTTCTTTGTGGAAGCGAAAAGGAGTCAACACAAGTACCAAGAACAAATACCATTATCACAACATACTACGAATGCTCGATCAAGTTCGCAAACGTCTCGGTCTTCGCTTTCCAAAGTTTTGTCGGGTGTCATACGACAACTTGAAACTGAAATAGAAATTACAGATGACGTTATGGAGAACTTTGAAAATAATTTGACTTGTTGAATTTTTGAACCACTTCCCCTGATTTTGCTAAACCGCGCAAGAACAGTACAGTCGGTACGTTTTGCTGCTCAAGTGTCTCATGGTGCAACAAAAATCCTACGGAAATGAAGTAAGTTCGCTTTTTTAAAAGGGGTAATAGGGTTGAATGAATCGAAAGAAGCACGCACAATCCTGACAACCTCTATACGCAATTGGTTTTGCCATTTTTATTGAGCGTTGTGTTACAATTCGTACACCATGAGTTCCTATTATAGTAAATACACATGAAACAATGATATAAAATAATTTATTGAACGAGACTTGTACAATAATGTATACTCATGCATTTCCAACTCGTTACGGTGAATGAAATTAAGTAATGTATCGTTGTTATACTGTAGTACAATCAATCAAAAAATTCGAAGCTCTCTTCCCATCTTTTTGAAACAAATTCTTCCATGAAACGAATGCGAATTGGATAGGATATTTTTCTTACTTGAGTCCCTATAGTATTACTATTGAATTTCATGACATCCAAGTAATGTGCCTGCTGTTTCAGCTTGCGTTTTATCTAAACAAACTTCTCCCAACCAACCATGACACCAAATACAAGGTGTACCCTCTTGATCTTGTCCGTTTTGACACAACGTTTGAGGATCACCATCTTCGGTAACTTTTAATATACATGTTGCATCTAAATCTCCCCATTTATCACATTGTGCAGCTATTGCATACATGGAAGGCATGCATAATCCATTTTTACCCTTCACTTCACACCATGCACAATTGTCTGTTGCATCTTGACAAGCATTTTCGGTATGTTTCACAAGACATTTTTTCAATTTGTCAATTGATGATGTTATTGTATCAACATTTTCTTCAATACTGTTACCACGAAGAGTAGGATTACTACTAGTTGTGGCTGTGACGACAATCGTAGTCAAGTAAACAACATGGACAACAACAAGCGACAGCGATTTCATGACTCGTCGATGGTCAAACACTGTCGATAAGTTTACAACAAAATATATAACGGTCCGTGCTTTACCGTCTTGATTTTTTAAATACCGAGATCTGTTTGGGTAGGTTCTTTGAAAGCAATTAAACTAAAAAAGTGTCAAGAGTGAACTGAAGTGAGATTCAAGTACGAAGGCTTCGGCATTCGCCATGTGTTGTGGCTGTGTCAGGTGTGTTCTTGTGCTGTCTTTTTCACACTTCTTCTTCCGTGAGATGTGAGATGGAGGGAGAAAGACACGGGAGTGAAAATTCTGAAGCTACCGGTAGACAATACGCGTGCATACGAGTAGTACCTGGTACGTCTACAAGCTCAACATACTTCTAACCTTAGTTTGTGAAAAAGAAACTTGCTCTCTCTAGAGCAACTTCCGCAAGAACCCGCAACCACACGAGTAAACTCAACACTCAACAGACACCACTGCAACCTCACACACCTGACAGCTGACACAAATCTCAAATCTGGAAAACAAGATAAAAAACTAGAAAGAAGACCTCATTTTACAGACAAGGATACTTCGTAGCAACCTACATTACAAGGCAGATCCAAGATTGGAATTTCACCGCGAAGGTTTCGCAAGAAAATAAAAATAAAATGCCGAGGAACAACAAAAACGACAAGAAGCGACGGCATCGTCGTACACAAAAGCAACAAGAAAAGAAGGGTGGTGAAGAACTATCGCATCAATGGAACTTTGTATCAGATGCTGGACCTGGTTGTTATATTGCAAGAGCAGATATTTTAAAACTGCGACAAAAACACCCTTTTGTTTCCAATAATGCAATGGATTGGATTTTAGATTTTGAAGAAATTGATCCACGTGATTATTATGGACAAGATGTACCAGATTTGGCAATGGATCCAGATGAACAAACCTTATCTATATGCAACATCCATGCAACGACACGTGTATGTTATGTCACTGTATATGATACAGTTGTACGAGGTAAAGATGGGACAATCCTTCCAGCGGGTAAGACAATGGATAATGCAGGTGAAACACAAACTTGTGTTACATTTATTGTATTGTGTCCACCACGGACCTTTGCTCATTTATGCTACTTAGATGTACCACCTGACAAGAGCTTAGCAGATATACAAATGGATAGTGATGTACAAGATTGGAATCAACATCCAAATCCAAGGGATACTCATCCCATGGCACTTGGATTCCCATTAGGATGCGGTGTAAGTGAAGATGACTCCTCCTCCTCTACTACCTCATTCTTGTGCACACAAGGTGAAGGAGGACAATTGACACATTTTTTCAGTGGCAATTTACATGCAATCGATTTTCGTTGTCCCATCGGCACACCCTGTTTGGCGGTTGGTGACGGTATTGTTGTTGAAGTTACAGATGACAATACGTTGACAGGTGTGGCTGTGAGTAATCTTTTCAAATGGAATAGTATCCTTCTTCAACTTGACGTGGATGATGATGATGACGATATAGCAAAATCAGCAACGAAAAATATTCAAGGCGATGAAGACTCATCGCAAGTCAAAGAGATTTTGAAGGGAGGACCATTGTTTGTAGAATATGTTCATATTCAAGCCAATAGTGCCACAGTCAAAGCTGGCGATCGTGTAACAAAGGGACAAATAATATGTAAAAGCGGTAGTGTTGGATTTAGTCCAGAACCTCACCTTCATTTTGCAGCCTACCGAAGTCGTGACCCTACAGCTGCAACTGTTCGTGTCAAATGGGAATCCACTAATCCTGACGAGGGGGGTCTGTTCCTCCCCAAAGCTGGAATTTACTATAATGCAAATGGTCCAATTGATTCTAAAACCTAGTTATGGACTAATTAGTCTCTGATATCTCTCCTTGCATTATTTGATCTTCCGGTAGTGACCATGTGACTGGAAAAATTCAAGAGGCAACCATCTACACACTCATGTCAGAACTCTCACGAAACAGTACTATAGACACTCTTCTAGATCCATATAACTAAAAACTAAAATTATGATTTCCCTTACAATGAATGTGTCTGAGGATGTTCCTTAATGTTCGTCGGAACAACTACCTACCCTGAAATGTTTTCCCGTCCACATCTAGACTTTATGTGTATAGACCGTGAAAATTTCTGTTTAAGCACCACAGTTTAAACATTCTTCTTCTTCATCCTTGGTAGATAATCCAGCAATACCCTTACCAACTGCAGGGACAGAGTTCTCCTTATCACTGTTACTCTCAACGGCAGCATTGGCACCTGCACGGTCCTTGGCAAGCTGTTCTTGATTGACAGTAAATTGGATAGCATCAGCCTTTGGGCGAGTACGCAAGTAGTACATACCAGTCTTCAATCCCTTCTTCCAGGCATAAAAGTGCATGGATGTCAATTTTGATGTATTTGGTTCAGCAATGTGAACATTCAATGATTGACTTTGACAAATGTATGGACCACGGTCAGCAGCCATATCCAAAATAATCTTTTGGGGGATTTCCCATACAGTCTTGTATACATCACGAACTTCCTTTGGAATTTCGGCAACATTCTGTACGGATCCACCATCGGCAATGATGCGATTACGGACAGAGTCTGTCCAGAGACCCATGGCCGTCAATTCACGGAGTAAATGTTTGTTTACAACAGTGAATTCACCGGCCAATACACGACGGTTGTACATGTTGGATGTGAAGGGTTCTGTGCTTTCGTTATTACCCAAGATCTGGGCTGTAGAGGCAGTAGGCATAGGTGCCACCATCAAAGAATTACGCATACCATGTTCCGCAATCTTTGCCTTCAAACTAGACCAATCCCACCTACTGGTAGGTTCAACACCCCAAAGATCAAATTGAAGTTCACCCTTACTTGCGGGTGATCCCTCGTAGGATGGGTAGGGTCCCTCTTGCTTGGCAAGTTCGCAACTTGCTGTACAGGATCCAAAGTAAATCGTTTCAAAAATGTCACGATTTAATTCCTTGGCAGCTTGAGATTCAAATGGGATTTTCATCATTTGGAAGGCATCTGCCAAACCCTGAACACCAATTCCAATAGGACGATGACGCATATTGGAATTTCTGGCCTCGGGGATGGGGTAAAAGTTACGATCAATGACACGATTCAAGTTCCTGGTAATAATCTTGGACACTTCAAACAATTTTTGAAAGTCAAACTTGCCGGTTGCACCCGAGTAATCGGTGGCGGGTGTGACAAGTTTGGATAAACTAATACTGGCAAGGTTACACACAGCTGCTTCATCGGGTGATGTATATTCCACAATTTCCGTACAAAGATTGGAACATTTAATGGTACCCAAGTTCTTTTGGTTGGACTTTTCATTACAGGCGTCCTTGAAAAGCATGTAGGGTGTACCAGTTTCAACTTGAGCATCCAAAATAGCAAACCACAAGGCTTGTGCCTTCATGGTTTTACGTCCCTTGCCCTCACGCTCATAAGTTTCATATTTTTGTTTGAATTCTTCTCCATGACAATCGGCTAATCCAGGACATTCATTAGGACACATCAAGGTCCAATCACCATTGGCCTTGACACGTTCCATGAATAAATCAGGAATCCAAAGGGCATAAAATAAATCACGTGCACGTTGCATTTCATCACCATGATTCTTACGCAAATCCAAAAATGCCATAATATCAGCATGCCAGGGTTCCAAATAGGCTGCAATAGAACCCTTACGTTTTCCACCACCCTGATCCACATACCGTGCCGTGTTGTTAAAGACACGCAACATGGGTACGATACCATTGGAGGTACCATTGGTACCCCGAATGTAACTTGCCGAAGCACGGACATTACTAATGGAAAAGCCAATACCACCTGCATATTTCGAAATGACAGCACAGTTTTTCAAGGTATCATAAATACCATCAATACTATCTGATTTGGTAGCCAGTAAAAAGCAGGAACTCATTTGTGGCATGGGTGTACCCGCATTGAAGAGAGTTGGTGTTGCATGGGTAAAGTAACGTTGAGATAACATATCGTAGGTTTCAATTACACGTTCAATGTCATCGCCATGAATACCCACCGAGACACGCATTAACATATGTTGTGGACGTTCGGCAATTTTTCCATTGAGTTTCAAAAGGTATGATTTTTCCAAAGTCTTGAAACCAAAGTAATCTAATTCAAAGTCGCGATCATGAATGACGGCGGCATCCAATGTATCCTTGTGTTTCATAATCACCTCGTAGGCATCTTCACCAATCAATGGTGCGGGTTCACCTGTACGGGGATGGACGTAATCACGAAATTCTTGAATGACTTCGGAAAAGGTCTTATTGGTCATTTTATGAAGATTGGATACAGAAATACGTGCTGCTAAAACACTGTAATCGGGATGCTGTGTGGCAAAGGAAGCTGCTGTCTGAGCGGCAAGTCTATATCGAATAAGACAATGCAATGCGAAGAAATAGAGAGATAGAGAATCGAACATGAGTTGATCATATCAAGAGGAGAACCATAATATATGTACGAATTCTACTAATGGACATTCTTTTTCAGACAATTACAAAACTTACTCATCGAGTTCCTCGGTCGTGACACCGGGGTAAACACCCTGAATTACCTTTTGTGAAATGACGACAGGGTCAACATGCTAAAATGATCGACACCAGACGTATAGATAAGAACCGAAATCAAAGAGTGTGAGTTGATGTTGATAGAGGGAGGGAGGGAACGAACTGACCGTGACAAGGTTGATACGGGTGTGTGTGTGGGTGGGTGGGTGTGCTCCATGTCCCATGGTCTGACAGGTCCACTGATTTATTTTGCACTCAAATTACTCACCTTGGCATTGAGACCGTAACAAAGTTTGGAGATACGGCTTGTGATTTTATCAAAGTGGACAGACTCACGTCGTCCTCCACGCTTAACAACATACATCGACATGATTGATGATGATGATAGGGTTGGATTAAGATCAAAGAAACAAGTGGGATCTGAGGTAAACCAACAATACCTTCAAGAGAGAAAGTTCTTGCGAATATAATATATTATGGTAAAATAATAATGATTGTGTAGTCCTGGTATGTGTTGTCAGTGCGATGCAACCCAAGGCACAGAATTGGCACAGGTCAGGATTTACTTGTATTTGCTGCCGACCTGTCGCTCGCGTGCTTTTGTGTATGTGCTGCCTTGTCGATTTTTGGGCGCACCTTTCTTGCCTGCTGACTGCACATTATCATTGCACCCATCAAGAATACCATCGCGCCATATTTTGAACCCGATCTATTAGTATATAATGAACGTACAAAGGAATCAGTATATCCAGCACGTATGAGACAACCCTAAAAAATGATTCAAGAAGGGGCGCGCCATTTTTTAATATTTGATTTTTCGTGTCTCACTGCGTCTGTACGTCGATAAGAATGACTTTCAAATTCTTTGATGATATTTTGGTTTCTCATATTTGAAATCTCGGAACATGGAACCATCATTACGCCGTGCAACCGACCCGCCGTCTCTTTCTCAATACTCGATCCTTTTGCCTCGTATATGAATCATTATACCTTAGAGGCCGTCCCTCTCTGGAGAGACAGAAGTAGTGCAATTGGAAATCAGGTCAAGTTGTCTGCCAAGTTTTCAAACAAAATTATAAAAAGAACAATATCCAAGAAATGTCTCATCGGCAACAGAACTCGACGTATCAAATGCCATTGTCGTCGTCACAAAGATCTAGTGGTAGTAGGAATGTTGCAACGACTACAACAAACCATCATCATCAACGACAACAGCAGCAACCATCGCCCCCCAAACCTGTATCCGCTTTAACGTTACTTCGTCGAAATCGACATAATACATTACCAAAACTATTCTTACTACGGCATCCACTTGCTTCTGCTACTGCTACTAGTGATGCACGACTTTGTAGCAGCAGCAGCAGCAGTAGTGTCGACAACGACAAAGGCGATGACACTGCTCCTCCATTTGGACAAATCGGATTAGGTATTACAGAAATTGCAGGTATGGCTGGATCTGGTAAAACGCAATTGGCTTTAGGACTTTGTGTGTCTTGTGCATCTACTCCCTATGGTCCATCAGCATCGACTTCTTCTTCTTCTTGTACTCCTGCAAAACGACCTTTGACCAATGTTCAATCAACAATGGATAATTCTAATAATGTACAAACAACTCGTAATCCATATTCATCACTGAAACATACTCATACTACAGCTCCCACTTCCAAGAACAATGGCAATGGCAGCAACAAACCTAATGTTCCCTCTTGTTCCTACTACAAAGCTTTATATATTTCAATGGGTGAAGGATGTACACCAACACAAATTGCACATCGTTTAAAGCAAATGTCAAATCATCGTCAATCGCCACCACCACCAAGTCAAGCAGGAGGGTCTACACGTACAAACAACAACAACAATGTTATATTGTCAAGAGTATTAACTAGATTTATACGAAATACAGATGAGTTTGAATCTTTGATTCAGAAAGAATTACCTACACTGTTGGAACAATCTCATACTGCTACGACTACTTCTAGTGGCAACAACAGCAAGAACAACACTAGCAATCCTAACTCAGTAGCAGCACCTATTGGTCTTGTTGTTATGGATAGCATTGGTGGATTATTTCGTACGCAAGAACATCAATATAACCAACAACAGCAATCTTCTTCTTCATTTCAACAACAACAACCTGAACAGAATAAATCTTTTATATTACAACGTTCTACAATTTTATTACGAACTGCATCAAAATTAAAAGAATTATCGGAAACGTATCAAGTACCCATGGTTGTGATTAATCAAGTTACAAGTTCGTTTGGTAATGATTCCGGGACTGGTAATTGGAAAAATGATCATTATTCATCAACTACAAAACTTGTACCATCTCTTGGTATATTATGGTCTAATTGTGTCAATACAAGTTATATCATTACACGAAATGAAAGTACAATATCATCAACAACTCTTGGAGGTAATCATACTCATCATCAACAACAACAACAGCAATCTACGAATATTGCTGCAACCAGTAGTACTAATACAAGTACACGCGGCAGTAGCAGAGGCAGTAATACACCAACACAAACACGATTCCTTCGAACAGCTCGTGTACGATTATCATCGTCACAATGTACACAATCAAGTATTAAGAAATTCAAAATTGATCTTGGCGGACCTATTGCAATTGAATAATTACGGGAAACATAGAACATAAGTTTGTAAATTGACACTACAATAATGATTCTAGTTTGATGTTACAGTCAGTCTCTCTGTATGCTTTGGCTTGTTCTACTCGTTTTTGACTAATGGTACAAATAATTATGAATCTTCTTGACACTTTTTGAACGTTCCTCATGTTGGAAATTTTTGGGTGACAAACAATGGTTGGAAGATTTCTAACCACGTCTGAGTAAATGGTGAAGCATTCCATGGCACATCAGACGAACGTAATCGTTTTGCATTAAAATCTTCAACATGATTTGACATGGATTGCACTCGGAATAAAAGTTGAAATGACCTCTAGTATACGGCTTGAACCCTTCCATAGCCTTCCGTACTGTATGTTTTGCCCTATCGAGCTTCTTGGTTGTCTTCTTTGTACCGGTGACATTCAACAATAGACAAATACGTTCCAACCTTTTTTCATCTTTTTGTAAAGAGGCTTCCAAGGCTCTTGTAGACAAACAACTCTCTTTTTTTTTCGCCAAAAAGGGCTTTAGGGATACTTGGTGTTTTTTGTGGTTGAAGAATGCCTCTATAATGGCAAGAGTTTCTCGATAAGTAAAGAATTTTCATAACCAAAAGTAGCATGAATTTTAGGAGGACTTGTACGCTTTTATCTTCCTAACCAGCTGATTTGATTCAAAGGTGGCATAGAGAAGACTGTCTGCCACATAGTATAGCAATGAAACGTAAGCATAAGCTTTTGATGTGCATATCAAGGACAAAATCAAGGAAGAATGGTGTTTCCAACGAGAGTCACCTTTTGCTACTGACGTGAATACATTGACATCCACAAGGATAACCACGCAAACCAGTACAGGATGGGTGTGTTGGTACGGCAACTGTATTGTTCTTAGGTTCTAATTTATTTTTATGTATTGAAATAATGTTTTTTCCTGATTTGAAAGCAGAGTCAAAGCCCCCGCGAGGTCTTTCCTAAAGCTTTTTTTTTCCTAAAGTGCTAAGTGTGACTGTGAATAAATTGTAGATACCTGCAGCAACTTCGACCGCAATATGCTTCAAGCTAAAGAATTGCCGCGGTGCCTAGGGATGGCACCAATATTCTCCTGTAACACCCAGTTACCCATCATGCAATTGATATCTTCTTCCACCTTGATTCCTGCATATGTGCTTCTCTTGTAAACCATATCATTCCTCACCTTTCCTCCTTCCATCATGTAAGGGACTGTAATGTTCGTACATTCCTCAAGTGGATTACCCTTCATTTGACGAAGGCCACCTTCATCCGCCATCAGGGTAATGACAAAACGTTTCGGTTTAAAGGTCCTCACAACATTGCTGATAAGAGCCTGGTACGATGAAACACGTGCATTGGTTTCAAAGCTTGCATAGGACGATCCAGCCTCAGGTGTAATGTGCATAGTAGAATACGAACGGAACAAGATAGCATTCATAGAATAGCCACAGGGTTCAAAGGCACGTGGATCGATAACGGCTCCAGGACACAAAACATCAATGCCCGCCCTAGATGTCATTTCGTTAGAGATACGTTTCGTTTCGTCATCCTTGGACTCTCCCTCAATGGTGTCGTAGGCATTGTAATAGAATGTCTCAGCAACTGTATCATCAATGTCAAACATCATAATGTTGATCACACGGTCTGTATCAATATCAGTGATTGCACGGATGGTTTGATCGGCAACAAAGACAAACCAGTGATCCGACGTAACAGGTCCAAGAGTGTAACCACTACCATCAAGCCTATCACAAAGATTTTTATGACTGTAAAGGTATTCAAGTTCCTGGTGAAAAGATTGGTGAGGGAAGGCTTGATCCCCTGGAAAATTAAAGTTCTTCCGAGAATATCCTACCCAATCAATCTCAAGTTCGACCTTTTTACCAACTTCAATTAGTACCGAAATACAACGAAGCAAAGTCGTGGTGCCACACGTTTTAAGAACTACCATGTGAGGGTAAACAAAAAGCGATGATTCAGAGAGAACGTAGGCGTCCAAATATTTGTTAGATACTTGAGAGAGGATTGTGCACCTTGCACGGGCACAGATGCGGTCAAGGTCGTGCCGACCTAGACGGCGAAGGCCTTCCTTTTCACCAGAAGTAGGCACAGGACTTAGCTGTCCATGAGGCTGTCCGACTTCACCAGTATAAATCTTGCGGAATATAACCTCCAACGTCTTTTCAGGTCCTTCAAATACGCCAGTATACTCCCTTTCCATCGGGTCCATTTCTCCTGAATGATTATCACAATCAGTAAATGCATCAGGAGTAGGCGATTCACAACTAGTATCAGATTCTAGTAAACCATGATCCTCTGGGATCACAACATCCACATGGCCAGGCGAGTCAATATCATGAATTTTGGGGATAACCGTACCAACATTGCCAGATGAATCACTTGCATCATCCGATTCCCGGATGGTTTCTTGAATAGCCATTCTTTTCTTTTATTAAGGGGTGTCAGGAAGGGAAGAGCTTGGCGGCAGGTACGGCCAAGACAAGTGGTACAAAGAAAATAATTTTCGGGGAGCTATCGGTCTAAAAGCGTCCGATCGTTCAGAAAGTTGAATGTTGGGGACATCGACAATAAGCAGTATTCACACAATTATCGTGGCCATAACGGAGAAGAAACAGAAATGAATGAGTTTTATTTCGTCAAATCATACATTATTCGATAAAGTAAAAAAAATGCGGGATGCAAAAGTCTGATACTTCAATTATTGAATGAACACTGAACGCGTGCCAAATTTTATAGTAGTATGCAAAACCATTTATTTGGTTGTGAAAATTTGGAAAAAATATTTTTTGTCGTGCTCACTACCAGACAGGGAGATATCAAAGGTTCCGTTCAGACTATGTGTATGATGTAATAATTGATAATGAATTTCACAGGTGTCCTAGCTACGCCGGAACAAAATCAGAAAATAATTCCTTAAAATAATAACCAAAACAAATTGTCTGATATATATTTACGAAATGTCTTGGGAGTACCAATACAATATATTGACTACAGTAAACACATGAACAGGACATCCTAACGGTGCATACATCATATATCACAACGCATTCACCAATTCTACAGCTATTTTCCATAACGCCCGTCCGTCATCCGTAACAACATGGAACGAGATCGATTTCGAGACAACGATTGTGGTCAATCATGACCCATGTGGGACTTACCGGCATATAAGAAGATGAAACTTCTATTTGAGACCACTTCAATACACTTCAAGTGAAAGAGTGGCGAGAACGTTTGCTTCTGGAGAAGCGCAGTTGAATTGAATTTAGAGGAGGCTTGTCAAAGTCGTCCGATAGAACGGATGCAGCGACGACAAACTCTGAATTTTCTTTCTTCCAAATTTTTGTGAATGGTTTTCGGATGAGTTATTTTCCTCCGAAGTAACAGAGAATCTCCCAAAACCAGGCGGCTTTGAAGGAGTTGCTCTTTCTACGCAATTGTGCGTAGATCGCCGTACTGGGGAATCTACCGGTATCTCGAAACCATCCTTGATGATTCTCTTTTTTTGATCTAGAAATTACCTACTATCTTATTTTTATTGTTTATTTAGAAAATCAAATTTCAAATATGAAAATGCCCTCCTCGCTCTAATATGACTTATTAGAGTTGTACCAGGTAATACATATCACAAGCCAGGGTACGTACAGGTACGCACTGACCACCTGTTACCGGTTCAGACATATCAATACGTAAGATCCTTAGTTAAAATGAGAAATCCTGTACCTGGTA
>WKLE02002272.1:0-20557 GCA_014885115.2 Asterionellopsis glacialis
ACTAACTAACTAACTAACTAACTAACTAACTAACTCATAGATTATACCATTATCATTACTATCTAGGTATGCATTGAATGCTTTATGACCTGCTAACTGTCCAGAGAAAAAGAATCACCGCCTTTCAAACGAGTTGAGTTGTTGCATAGTTAAATTCCAAATGTTCAGTTCAGCGTGGTCATGAGCCATTTTCTGAGGTTCCTGCTTCTGCCACTCACAAACTGAACTAACTATTAATAATGAAAATATAAATTCTAGCCTTCCTGTTCTTTGGCTGCAAATTTTGCTTTTGTGATGTATGCCAGCCATTCTCTTTGTTCATCATCCGGTTTCTGCAGTAATTTAGTCAGGGTGGTATTAAATTGCATATGGTCAATGCAAAGTAGCTTATCTTCTCCTTTCCTCCATTCCTGCCTTATTTTCATGTCAACCTCTCTCATATCAAATTTATTGATAGATACCTCCTTAGAAAAGAGAATTTCTTTCCGTTGCAGCCACAAGGAGTGTGATAGTTGTCATATACCACAGACAAGGTTGGGAATCCAGTTCTTGCTGGTAAGAAATGGATGCCATTTAGTTGTGTAGGCTCCTTAAGCAGATATCCATGATTTGACCACTCTTCCAAGGAGGAATTGTTCCTAGCCTAGTAGGCTCTGATCTTCAATGGCTTGTGCTAGGACATCCATTGTCAAGCCGCGATGCCATTGGGAGGGAAGGCCCATAAAGGTTCTCGTGAAGTGTACCAATGTGCCTTGTACCTCTGGCCGAGTTCCAATTTGTTGGAGGTGGCTGTCAAATTTCTGGATGGCAGCTTCTTTGCATTGTATAGCATTGGGGGCGGAGCATTGCCAGATATGCCGTGTGTCTTCATTGGGTATCCCACATTGAGGGCATGCATCTGTCTGCCAGAACTGCCATCGTCACATGTTCCTTCCTGTTGGAGCGAAGTGGAAAGCCATTTTTCTAATCCATCATTTCCTTGTATCATTTTCTTTGCTCATGGCTTTCCCAATAGCTTGTGTATCCATCAGCTGTATGTTGCAAGTAGGTGCTTACTTGAACTATTGGAGCCAGCGTAACAAGAAAATAACAACATGTATTTTTTTGAAATGTTTGTGGCGAACGAAAGAAATTAAAATCAACCTATTTGAATATTTGAAGCCAAAGCATATTTCATGTTTACACTTTGATTTCCTATTTTTTTTTGATCATTTCTTTGTTGTGCAATTTGTTGATTGTTACTTTTTCGGCAAGTATCATTGATTTTGATGTGATCATTTTCGTAATATTCATTTCTTAATTTGTGTTTTTCCGACTTTTGATTGGTCAGTACATCAAGCTTTGACGTCATATTATATCTAGGGCACTCAACGGGCGCATCAACCGGCCGGCTTTTCCTATTGAAATAGAAATGTGCAGTCCTCAAAATATGACATGACATATCAATATACACACGTATATGTAGATCAGCAGTTGGATACAAATACTAGACCTACAACAATATTGAAAAGAAAAGAAAGTAGAGGTAAACTTTTTATAAGTTAATAAATTATGTGCTATTTTAGACTACTACTAAAAACACTCGCCAATCCACCGGTTCGACTTTGACACCTAATTCTGTACGGGATCCTAGAATACAAACATTGTACTGTACAGCTTGAAGTATACCAGGTTTAAAACTAGCACTGTTGGTCTGGTATAGCATGACCAAAACAAGTGCAACACTATGATTATGTACTGTAGACACTCTCAATATAGTATGGATAACAATCTTTTAGCTTTACAAACTACTTCAGAGTTTTAACAAATGAAGAGTACTCGTACAGTAGTCCTCTAGAAGAACTTTAAATATTGAGGGTAAAGAGGAGCAAAAGCATGAGAAAACCGAAACCTTGTGGCACATTCATGAAAATTATGTATGAAGCAGAAGCAAGATCTATTGCTGGTGTTGATAAATTCGCAACAAACGATAGACTGTTGCATTCAAGCATTTCTGATCACCTTTTCTGTCTCGAGAGAGCAGGTATATTTTGATAGTTTGCCTCTGCTTGTCACGAATGCGTACGTTTGAGATTTGTCGGGTTTCTACCTGCAACAACAAGTTTTGATTCAAGTTAACTCTCACTTGTCTTACCATGTTATACAACTTAAAGTTTTTTTGCGTACATAGTATACTTTTGTGCCAAGATATTGGAAGATTGTCGCGTAGGGGTTGGGGGTGTTCTTGAAAAGGAAAAAAGGCTTGAATTTACTTAGTTAGTACGGACTGGTTCATTAAGACGACTCAAAGGTAAATGGTAAATCTATCCACCACGTCATCACGGCTTGCGTAGATCCAGCTAATTCAGCTTGTCTTGATCGATAAAACCTGGCCAAAAGGAGCAAGAGTACTTGGACGAATCATGGAGAGGTGACTTTCAAGGAAACTTACGGTGTTCTTGCGCGCGCTCGATGCGGAAGAACTTGAACGTGATCAGATCAAAGAGATGTACTCCACAAAACTCTCAGAATAACAGTGTAGAACAGGGAACGGAAATCAACTTCAAAGTACAAGAACCGAACGCCAGAGAAACAAAGGCAGGAAACAAGAAGTAAAGCCATCCGAATTTCGAGAAGGGAACTCTTGTGGGGGGCAGGATTTAGGGCAGATATAGAGAGCGAGATGGAGAGAGAAGATAACATCCGGAGATTGGGAGAATTAGAAAGAATGGCATGGGGACACTTCATAACTTTTACTGTGGACATTGCATAAATCTTCTTGTGGGACTCCAGAGCGATAAAACTTCTTGCCGGGAACAATAAGAGGAAGGTGGATTCTGGCACGTATGTGAAGGAAAAGACTGTTTCGCAGATTGATGGAGCAACAGATGCACAGTTTGCAATTTCTTTCTTCAGAGAGGGAACTCTTGTGGCTGGGGCGAGTACAAATGCTTCCAATTTGTGGCTGGAGAGATAAACATAGAGGGCAGGGGACGGGGGACACGAACCAAAAGAGCAAGAATCCAGGCGAGCAGGTGGCTTTTACAGAGAGAGATAGGGAGCAAAATGTATCGTCTTCTTCTGGAACATACGGTTCGATCTAAGTGGGGGAATCAAAGTGGACGGAAACCAGCTTGGTGGACCATTCGTAAACAGAACCTCGTTTCGTCGCTTAAATCTGAGGCATAAAAAGAACATCAAACAAGCAGCAGGCGCTTTCCAAAGCCATTCGCAATAAAATTGTACGGGATTCACAAAATGCGGTAACAACGGGCATGAGAGTGCAACAAAGGCACGAGCAACGAACAACATCAAACAGCGTACGTGCGAAGAAACGTTTCCATCAGATCATAATTTGATAATGGATCATGGCAGCAGACTCGAACAGAAAAAACTCTGGAACTGAATAATGTGCATAATGTTTGGGGTCGTCCGTTTTGAGCGATTGTAACCTGGCATTCGTTTATACATTGAGCGACTCCGAAAGAACTAGGGCTTCTCGTCCTCCGATCCGGCCGTGTTGTCCCTAATCAAGAAAAATTCTGGTATTTATGAGTTCTCGTTGTTTTATAATACTCCACGATATACATTCAGTAGATAGGACCAGAGTCGTACTATAGGTACCTGTTTTGGACTACCTGTACTATGGAACAGGAGCAATGAATAATTAGAACCAACAGGTACAGTACCGGATATATGCAGATCGTCATGTACAGGTATCCGGTACCTGTACCTGTACATTCTCAGATGATATAACTAAAGGTACAGTGTTTAATACTAGGTACAGGTACAGTACACGTGGAATAAACCAGGTAGGTACCTGATGCTATCTGGTAAGGTATATACCTGGTACAGGTACCTGGTACAGGTACCTGTACTTGGTAAGTCAAGTACTTGTTAAAATATGATATAAGACCTGGTACAAATAATTCGTATGTAGAATCTAACATGAAAAAATATTGAACTGGTAGGAGACAATTCAGCTGCACTTTCATAGATCACGTAGAAACAATACGAAGTTCACAGGGAGGGGTCCGTTTGTGTATTGGAAAACAGCTTTCAAAAACGAATTTTCATATGAACGCATGCTTAGAAGCGCTTTTCTTGGGGAGGGCAAAAGTTCTAAAATCTAAAATAATAGCTTAAGCACGACTGGAAATTCTGAAACTAAATTCCGGAAACGCCGCATGTAGTACCAATAGATGCACGTCAATCCACGGTTAGTATGACCGACAGTCAGTATATACTACAGTACCGGCGTGCACAATTTCCTGGAATCCGCGACCCTCGCTCTGTAGTAGAATACGTGTTAGAGGTCGTGCAGTTCGGTGCGTTGGGTCCTACAGGTAAAGTTCCTAGTAGTAAAGCATAGTACCTGGTACCTGTACCGGGTACCAGGTACCGGAAATATGTGGAACTAACCCTGGGGTACCTGTACAAGGTACCAGGTGGGTGTTTTATCTGTACGTTAAATAATTTGCAGGTATACTATTTTTTAGTACTTTGTCATGAATAGTGCTGTAATAAAAACGACTACAGTATTATCTCTTGATAGGGAACCCGAATCACACCGTAGGACTGAAGCAAAGAGTTCTTATTTCCACATGAATGAGTCCTACCTGGTACCGATAGGACTCTAGAGAGAACCGTAGACAAAGGCACTACATGAACACCAAACTCTACAATTGAAATTCTGTACTGATTTGATATTTGCAAAGTTGACGCCTGTTTGAAAATAAACATAATCCTTGCTACCGAAACAAGAACCATTTCGTTCGCGAACTGATCCAGAGAAATACAAAAAGGGAAACAAATTTTAGATACGTACAGTGAACAAGCTGGTTTTCCAGTGATCTTTCTGATCCGATGAAAGACGAAAATGAAGATGTTACAAGACCAAGACAACGCTTCACCAACAGGAAGAGTTTTGACGATGATCCGGATCAACCAATCATACCCCGCAAATTGTCTGCTGAAGAATACACCGCCCGGGAAGCTCAAGAACAACAAAGTACAACGAAAACCACAACCTCAAGTTCAGAGGAAGAACCTGCACGGAAATTAAATACACCCCAAACAAAATATCCAAGCTTTAATCCCACGACTTCAACTCCTTCAGTTGCAATGGCTTCGCTATACGGAACAGAAAGCGAACCTAATTCAAAATCCACTACGTTGAATAAAACACCACTAGAAAGCAATGAGCAGACTCCTGTCATATCAGAGCCGAACAATATTGTTGGTGTAGATGTGGAACAGAAACAGCCCGCAAGGAGTAGCAACCATGACGATGATTCTAGCTCACTGGGACGGACTGGCGTGCATGGAGAAGAGACCAATCAAAATCCAAACCACTCTGCTTTGAATACAGTAACTGATAACACAACAACGACTAAAAATAGCGAGCAAAGACATGCCACATCAGAATCAAACAATGCGGACGTGGAATATAAACAAGCCTCAAAGAGCAATAAGTATGATGATGCTAGCTGTGATGTTTCGGCGTCGTCATCAGTTTTCCGTCATTCACTAGCTTATCTAGAGGCAAACGAAGGAGAGGAAGCTTCACGGAAATGTATGAGCAAGCAACAAACTTATCCTGGCTCTGCGATTGGCATCGATGTCAACGAGGGAGGAACGAATGGATTGGGAGTTGCCCGATGGCCAGAAGCTCACGAAGAGTTATTGTCAACAAATACGAACCTTTTTCATTCAAAAACATTGGTGTCAGAGGATCAAATGAGCGAACGCAAGTCAGAGCTCCACTTAGATGACACAAAAGACACAATGAAATCGGATAGCTCTACTCCTTGCCCACCAGCCTTTTCATTGAATGATTACATATCCTCTGAAGTTCAGCCAGGTGCAGTAAGAGTTTCTGGTATTGGCTTTACTGACGAGCCCATGGTGCCAGAAAATCCCAATCCAGAAATGTATCCGGTTGAAGCAAGGTTGGTCGAGACAGATTCTGAAGGGAGTAACCTATCAATCAGAGCTTTAGTACAGGCTGTAGATGTACGAGTAATAAATAACCAGAGGCGACTGATAATAGTAATAGTAACTGGTGTTCTCACAGTCGTGATAGGGCTGTCTATTGGGTTGACTCGTAAAGACACCAACCCCTCCTCAAATCCTCCCACCTCACCCCCAGAAAGAAAGCCAACATTGGTGAAAATGCACGAGGAGAAAGTTTTGCGTTGTGGAGTACCCAACAAAGTTGGCTTTAGTGCTGTCAACGACACAACTGGTGAGAGAGTCGGATTTGAGATTGACTTGGTAAGACAGAATAGGTGCTCCACCACCTCTTTTTGGTCTCACCGATACACTCAAAAAATTGCTATTTTTGTGTTCCTCTGTAAAATCAGTGTAAAGCATTGGCTGCAGCGGTGTTTAGTGGCAGTGACAGTGATTCCAAGATCCAATATGTAGAACTTACCGCTGCAAATAGATTTGAAGCACTTGCCAACGGAACGGTGGACGTGATAATCCGAACAACAACTCATACCATGGAACGGGATGTGTATCAGGTAGGACATACTATGCTGGTATTATATCATTTTGGAACGTGGTTGACAATGGTACTGACACTTGCTTTTTTTGAATTAAACAGCATGAATCAGGCGTAGGGTTCACCTTTTCAATTCCATACCTTTACGATGGTCTGGGATTTGCCGGAGACCCTTTCTTCCTCGAATGTGCTGAAAACCTTATGAGAGGATTATCAACATCAAAAAGCAATGAAAGCATCCCTATGGGCGACTGTGATGATTTGAAAATTTGTGTAGACAGAGCCACCACACATATCGACATACTTCGACAGAGACTTCCAAATAAAGCCATCGTTGAATTCCCGACCGATGTGCTTGCAGATGGCCTGACAGATGATGCATGTAATACAATTGCCGAAATTTCATTTGATACCGTCAGAAGTGCGGGTTACAACGGTCCATATCAGATTGGTACAAGTTTATTCTCGAAAGAACCACTTGCAATGGTCACGCGAGATGGAGACAACGAATGGTCAGATTTTGTTAACTGGGTGCTCAGGGCCTTGCTGTATGCGGAACAAGAAGGCATCACACAAAGTACCGCTAACAAATTGAACCAAACCGACGCTTTCGGTCCTCAGTATGCGGATATGTTTATCAAAGCAGTAGGTACAGTGGGAAACTATGGGGAGATGTATCAACACCTCAACGGGGTATTACCTAGACAGGGGTTGAACTTATTGAATGTTGGAGATACTGGTTTAATGTATTCGCTGCCTTTCGGTCGTACTGAAAAAAATGGCCCAGGTCCCGTGGAAGATGGTTTGATAAGTGAGATAATGGGAAGAAAAAAAAAGGAACTACGTTGTGCGATTTCACGTCGGGTTGGCTTTGGAGAGTACTCGCAGAATGGGGCTGAATGGACCGGTCTTGATGCGGACTATTGCAGAGCTTTGTCTGCAAGTCTTTTTGGTGATGCCGAAAAAGTGAAATTCGTGGAGGTAGAAGACCAAGAAGTCATCGAAACAAAGTTCAAAAATCGAGAAGTGGACGTCGTCGCTGGTGTTGCACCAAATATAAAAATGGACTCTACTGCTGGTCTGTTTTTTTCTGTACCTTATTTCTTTGAAGCTTCGTAAGTTGTTCGGTGCTCTAATCCATTACACTGGTTCCCTGGAAGGAAGTTATCTCACATTTTCTTATTTCATGCCTGAATTTGGAGTAGGTCTGGTGAGTCGCGTGCGCTAGCGACTAGTCAAGATGATGATCAGTGGTCTGCTTTTGTTTCCTGGGTGGTGTCGAGTACGTTTTATGCTGAAGAGAATGGCATCACAAAAAGCACGCAAAATCAAATGCCTATAGTGGAAAGCTTTGGTAGCGGCTTTACAAGGATGTTCCGTGACGCAATCTTAGCTGTGGGTAACTATGGAGAGATGTACGATCGTAGCGTGGAGAAAGTGATACCGCGCGAGGGGCGGAATATGCTAAATTTTAACAGCCCGCAGCATTTTCCTCTGCCCATACATTAATAGAAAGTACGAGGAACCCTGCCAGATCTTTTTCTTAATTTTGAAACCCAATCACCTTCTTGTTTTGATCCGATTGACGTTGTGTACATTATCAATATATCTGCTGGCCGATGACACACTTAAGCATAGATTATTGGAGTAATAACTATTAAAAGGTTCTTTGGTTCGCTGTGTCTTCTCATGTACTGCACTTTTCTCGAATTACATGACTACCCCACTCTTGAATTCAATATAGCTTCACGATACTTAAACGCGATGTAGTGAGTCTTTCCCGCTCATGAAGATCCAAAGTAGTTGCATTTGACATTTCCATTTCAGGAGGTCCTTTTGTAGAGCCTTGACCTGGTCCCTAGCCTACAGATTGCTCCAATTTATTGTGCATGCGTGACTTCCTCTTGAAAATTTTTGAAGTTTCTGCGAATCACAAGGACTCTCTTGACTGGCCCAAAGCACCATTTTATCAAATAAAGATCCTTTCATGGAGACCTTTGATCATATTTCATTAAGTTCTAATATTGTATTTGAAGAGCTGCTAATCGGTGGAACAAGTTGTACTTATGGCGAGGAAGCCATCAAAAATGAACACCAAAGTTCAAAATAGATCAAACCGAAGATGGTTTTAAATCAGTGCGGCATAATGGGCAGCATGTTCTACGTGCTCTCCGTCTTCCTGATACCTCCCCACCACCAATATTTCGCTGACTTGGTTCCCATCGCCCTCCGATCCAGCCAGCTAGGCACTTCTGATGAAAAACATGCCCACATTTTGTTCGCACTATAGCATTGCCGCCACTGCGCACGTTCAAATCGTTGTCGCTCAAGGCATCATCATCGCTCCTGGACTGATGCGACCCTTCTTCGTCAGATTGGGCCGGACCTAGTTCCGACAAATTCGTAGAGGATCGGCTTTGCTCACTGAAAGAACCGTTGTTTACAATAGGTTGTTGTAGTGCATGATAAGTGTCGCTTTCTACACTAATTTCAAATTCAGACATACAAATGCAGCATTCCTTAGAAATCAAACCGCCTATATGACTGGGGCTGGTGTCCATAGAAACTGGTACGAACACCAGTTGTTCGTCCGTTGAAGTGCCACCCTCACGGCTATCGGTTTTCGAAACAAGTTTTACGTGTTCAAATGAGTCCAAAATCTCTTGAGCACTAACTACCTCCCCGGATAAAAGACCCTCCTCCTCGTCCATGCGATCCTGTAAATCAGAAAAAGCATTCATTTCTTCAGAGGCTTGTCTTAAGAGCCAAAGATAAATGCACGGCAGAAAAAGTAGAGGTATAATCAGTGCAAACGTGAACATCTGAAGCGTCGTCACGTACACCGACAGAGCATGGTATAGATTTGGACAGGTAGCATCGCATGCGTTGAAGTGCGTATTGGAGTCTGAGTTATCATCTGAAGCTGTTAAACCAACTTCTTTTTCTGTTTCCTCAAGAACCATACCTTCCTCTTGATCATGGTAATCATTGCATGATTGCATAAGGGTTACACCTCCATAAACGTACAGAAGGCAAATTGTATGAAAAAGCTGATCGTACATTCGAACCTGCCGTGGCCGGACAGGTCCATCTCGTTCTCTAGAATATTGGAATAAGTAAGATCGAGCTTGCGCATGATATGGGGCATATATCACCAAAAAGAGAGATGCACCAGCATAAAAATGTAGGGGTTGGGAACATTTACGTCTTACATCCAGGACGAAAGCAGCATACAGTACCCACAGAAGCGCCACAAAGACAATCGATCCTAACGGAACGATCGGCCACGTGATGGTTGAGAAAAGACACCGCAGCCGTCGCGTGAGCGGTGCGATACTCCCATTCCTATCATTTTCATCGCCTTGTGTTGTCTGCGGAGTACGGGGTCGTTCTTCATTGTCGACTGTAGATGACTGTAATCTTCTATTATCGAATGGTTCGGAACTCACTTGATTTTCTTCATCCACGACTTCGGGCGTCAGCGACCGCACAGCTCCTACCGAATCATCGCCAATGGAAGCTTCCTGATTTGTCACATCCGAAGAATTCAATTCACTCTGATAGGCCTGTGCACCGTAGGCTGCATCTCTTTGATCAGAACTCCTTATCAGGCTTGTCGATTCGTCTTGGAAATCATCCTGCATTTTGGGACTGAGAAGAGAAAGAATTGCCACCAACCCAGAAAATATCTTTTTTGCTTCTTTTAATATTGCGTATCCTCGGAAGGGTTACGAAGATCAAAGCTTACTAACTAAGCTTGACCTTTCATCAGCAGATGAGATTTTCTCTGATTTTATCTTGGAAGCCGTTGACAGGTCGTGGGTTACAATTATTGTCATGCACCGTTTGGTATTTGTGAACCAGGTAATTCTAGAATCTTGGACTCCAAAAACGAAAACAGCGCTACATGAGAACTCCTGTAGTCCCACAAGTGAGCCGGAGGACCTCAAGTCAGTCTATCTCCCATGCAAAAAAATTCCCACCAGGCGGGTCCGAGCCCTCTCAGCTAGCTTGCCCTCTCCACTCGGCTACTCTCGACGCAGCATCTCGAATCTCCAAACAAGCGTCTCCATGATACCTGTAGCTACTGGTAGCTACAGGTAGCTTCTGTCTGGTAGAAAGTGTGAATCACGTGCACCTGGTACCTGTGGTACTCCTACTCATAACGACTGTACCTGTACGGTATCTCTTGGGAGTACAGGTGTGTTTATATTATATATTATTATAATATTCTACGATAAAGACCTTGACGAATTAGCAGTACCTGGTACAGCAGGACCTACCTGGTATGATAGATCCTACCAGGTATGTACCTTACAGGTAATGTACCTGGTACCTGGTAATCATATCTAACGGTATCTGGTTTTAAACTTTTCTTCAGTCCTACCGTTACAAGGAACCAGGGTGTACCTGGTAAAGGTACATGTTAGTACCTACTTACCTGGTATTAAGGTCCTGCGGTAGTAGTCGTAGGTCGGTAGGACTTAATATGACGGAAAGGACGAACGAGGACCTGTTCCCTATTATGAGATACCTCATACCTTTCAGTATAGTCTCTAGTACTGTCTGTCTGTACCAGGTACTAGTTCATCCATAAAAATTTACGAAGATGGCGGTAGATGGTATACTACCAGGTTGTAGTACAATCAGGTACCGGTACATGGTACTACAAAAAATAATATATTCATATGACACTTTTCTAATCGAAATTGGAAAACAGCCGTTTTTGACAGTTTTACTTGTCCGGACACAACGATCCTGGAAATTTTAAATATAAATGGATGAATACACTATTGTTGTTGCGGAACAGTCATTAGCGGATGGTCGATTTATTGATTGTAATAATTTCCTAAGTACCAGAGATATATCAGGCTGCAAGATTCTAGGGCTAGTACTGTACGATTACATCATTTCCACCTAATAACACTTCATGTGTACCATTTTAATTTCCTTACCTTAATTAATATGAACCTTACCATAATTAATATGAAACTGTGTCTTGCGGTACACAAGCTTATGTAGGAATATTCTTTATGTTCAAATGCGCTGGTATTCGTTATGCATCATATGCAGGCGTGACAGGCTTAAAATTCCAAAAACGACTCAAGGAATTCCAACCGTGAAATCCAATAAATTCGCATCTTTCTGAAAAGACAAAACGGTGACTTTCGTGCTTATTCTCTAACAATTATAAAGGCACTTTCATTCAGAACACATTAGACTAGCATTTCTAACACCATGAGCGGAAACAGTTGGTTTGTATCCCAACAGCGGCAACGCACGAGCAGGAACGCGATCCTCGCAATTTTTGTGGTTGCTTTGTTGATGTCGGTTGTATCGGGTAGCTTTCATGGAAAAGCTTCTCATCAAAATTCCTACCGAGCCCTGGGACAGAACGATATCAATGTCATTGACTATGATGGTGATTTAGATAGCATCATTCAACTTGCCCAAGAAATTGCTGACAGAGAAAGTGCAGCAGACGTCGTAACGGAACTTCCTCCGGATGAACTAAACGAAGAGGATTCGACAACACTCAGCTGTCCGAGTCAAGAAACCTTTAGCGATATGCAACAGATTCAATACACTTACTCCATGACACTCTACCCTGAAAGCGATCTAGACGATGTGCGAAACCAGTTTGTTGTTAAACTGAATGAGTACCTTGCGATGCAATTACTCGATTGCGAAAATCCGTCTAGAAAACTCAGGAAACGAAAGTTAGAGGGAGGTATAGCAGTTGCTGTGAATACGCAGAGAGGTACCTCATCGTCAAGTGAGTATATCTGTAAACGGTTTGTGCAGTTGAGAATTGCGCTCGTATATTTTGTACCTAACTTTTTGCCTTTTTGTTTTTCAAAGAAACTTGCGACGATGAGGACGATTCCTTATGTACCGCATGGGATGGTGCTTCCTGGTTGTTGTTGGCAAACAATGTGAATTTCGATGAAGCTCGGTACTTCGCACTCACTGATGTGAGAAAATTTGTCGAAGACATAGCTTCCAATAGAGTTGCTGGACTGCGTAGTGCATCTTATCTTGCTCCTGAGTTTGCAAGACCAAATGCTGTTTCAAACGAAGCTGAAAGTCAAACCGACAATTCCGGTATTTCCGCATCCGTTATCTCCAGTTCCACAGGTATTGTAATTTTTTCCTGTGCAGCCGCTGCCTTCGTCCTCGCTTTTGGAGTCTTTTTCTACGTGAGAAGGAACAAGAACATTGATTCAGATTTCTCTGCCTTCACGAGAGATAAAGAGGTAGCAAGCGATATACAGATTGCACCGACGCAAACCGCCGATGAAGACTCCGAAAATGGGGATGAATCAATGGGAGGAGAAGGCAGCCAGGAAGATGGCAGCCATGACCCTAGATCGCCATTCAGTAAAATGCTCCCAGCAGCCTATCAACTTGGAGATTCGATGAGTATGAGTGTCATCCTCGAAAATGACAACGAATCATTAGCATCATCCAACGTAACTGCGGCCAGTGCTAACGTTTCATCAACCATTTCAGATGGATTCGTCACAGATGGATTCGTCACTGATATGGACTCTTCAGTGGATGAGACGTTGGACGCATCTAATATGGTTGGCGATACTCCAGTTCTTGGTGCCAGGCGAAGAAATGTAAGTCCGTTTTTTACTCATGGTCGATTCCCAGTTTGGATATACTTGTGATTGCCAGAATATTTGATCTAAACCATTTTTTCCTTGTCTCTCAACTCTACTTTAGGGCGAGGAATTCGAAATGGATTCCGCGGAGGAATCTGACTACAGCGAGAATGAGGGTCCTACACCCGTGAAATTCGAGTATCACAACACACGTTCCATTTTGGGAGGCATGAGTGACGGTGAAGAACAAACACCAGTCAAGGAGCATCTTGATAACACAACTCTCTTACTCTAAATTTCCTAGGCGCCTGTGGTCATTCGCGTGCGGTGTTGCACACGATAAAATCAAATAATAAAATGTTCTATATTATTATGACTTTATTGCATTACTAGTATGAATCATCATGTACAATTTCCATTGGATCTATTTGTTCAGTATCAGCAGATACTGTCTGAAAAGGAACATCATACCACACGAGGAAACAACCCAAGTAGCCACCTATATCGCGCTCCACACTTCCTGAGTTGAAATAAGACTCCAGCGAAGATTCTTTCAGGCCTGTCTTAATTAGAAAAGAATCCAGCAATTCACAGAGAAATGCAATGAACTCAGGACTGATCAGCCTTTGACCATCTTTGACCAGTAGATGGTGTTGTTCGTAATAATGCCGAATAAGTCGGACGTCCCAGACTGTTTGCACCGCTGTCGAAGAAGGATCAGCCTCGATCGAATCCACGGAGCTTCGTAATGATAGGTACAGGGGCAAGACATCTTCTTTATCGCCAGTAAGACATTCGTGAAGTATAGTTGTGCAAAATTCGCTGATAGCAAAACTATCTCCATTAAATTGCGACTCAGATTCGAATTTTGATCCCCTAATATCACATAGATACTGTGCGTATGCAAGAATACGGGGATCCTCTGTGAAGGATTGGATTAGTTCCAGAGCTGACTGCCCGCTACTACTTCCGGTTTGTACCAGCAAAGAACGCTGTGAATGAGGGTCCTGAAAGTGACCCAAAAACCCACTCCTCTTTTTTACAAACAGAGTAATACCTGCCTCAAACAAATTGACCTTTCTTAGATCAAGGGACAGAGGATAATAACGCTCTGAGACAACATTGAGCTTTGAAAGGGAGTTGGATGTGTTGCGAAGGAGCACTGGAACTTCTAATTTCATCGGATGCTTGGTAGTCTCTTTAAATACGATCTGTCAAGTAGGAGTTTGTCAATAAGAAAAGTAATCTTGTTAGCAAAAAAAGACAGCGGCGCGCGAAATTCCCTCTAATTGATAACAACATTTACCTCTATAGGGACAGAAACCTTTTCCCCTGTATCCACATCTACCGCCACAAGATCCCTACGTTTGACCGCCAGTGCATAACAGTGACGAAGGGCCTGAAGATGATACCTATTGTCGGATGTCGAAGAGGGGAAACGCGGAAAAAACGCCAAAACTAAAGCGGCAATGTCTTCAGGACTTCTTCCAAGAGTGCAAGTTCCGCCTCCCAGGAAAAGAAGCCCAATTGCACTGCTAAACGCCATGTGAGTCCCATATCGAACGGTATCGTCACATCGCCAACGGAGCATTTTAAATAATCTAAGAGTGTCAAGGTCACCAGTTCCTGCCATTACCATCGCCAGGGCAATTGCCGAACAACCTAAACACATTTCTAATATTGGTTGTTCAGGCCGTAATGCTACCGACAACGGGTCATTTTCATCTCGTAAAGTTAGAAAATCCATCAAACGCTCTCCAATAGCTTCGGCTGCACGC
Source organism: Asterionellopsis glacialis (assembly GCA_014885115.2). Taxonomy (NCBI): domain Eukaryota; phylum Bacillariophyta; class Plagiogrammaphyceae; order Rhaphoneidales; family Asterionellopsidaceae; genus Asterionellopsis; species Asterionellopsis glacialis. The sequence continues at coordinate 14,877 of WKLE02002272.1, forward strand.
TCATCCCCGGTGCCTGCGAATCTGAGACCTATCGCGAAACATGCACCAGCGACTACGTGCGGATGAATCTGGCGAATGGCTTGCCTATCGCCATCTTGCTCCAGAAAAGGAGTATCTTCAGACTTCTTTTCTCCCGGGGAAGACTCATGATGATCAGTATCGTTTATACCACTCTGGTTGCTATTTTTCTGTGTTTTTTTTGCACCTGTTTCAAGATTGGTAAAGTCTGCGAGGTCTGTAGTATTTTGGACGGAAGCTTTCATTCGGCCGAAGCTATTTTTGACAACAACCGGAATCTGGTCTTCAATCCATTTGGATGTCGGCATCACATCATTCCACAGTATAAGCGACCTTGCGACCACTCTTAGCAAGAGGAAATCGGGTCTGACGTATTCCAGTAAGAAATGCGTATCAGGAAGTGCAAGGCTCGACGCGATAGCTTTGTTTCTATTTAATAAAAGAAGTCGGCATGAGATGAAAATTGAGCGCAAGGGTTAAAGAAACAACAACTGTCAAATTTCGAAGTCATGATCAAGCGGTACTTACCCACTCTGAAGAAACATCAGACCAAGAGCAAGTGTTGCACCAGGAGCAGTGACATCCGTGTTGATGGTGTCACCCTCGAAAATTCGAGAACAGCGCTCAGACTCGCCTGCTGCAATTCCTTGTGCATTGTTTGCTCTATCGGCCGCCTCGCGTCTACGCCGCAATTCCATGTCATCAATGCCACCGACGACATAGCGGTGAAGACGCTCTTCAATGTGAAGATCTGCTAATCCACCACTACCACCACTTTCTCCTTTTTTTTCAGAATCGCCTCGGCTTAAGTTCACCATACCCAACGCCAATCCACAGGAAAGAGTATAAGCTTCTCTGTCGGATGTACTAGTGTCATTGGTTGGGCGCTTTCCCATTTCATTCAAGAGAAACTCAGTCATCAACCGATGGGAAGACTTCTGATAGAGTAGACCAATCCCCGCAACAGCTGCCGTCTGTGCTGGACCGGCAACGTCTATTGACGCAAACGACGCAGGCAGCAGAGAGGGGATGTGCAAACACAGCATTTTTGAAACAGAAGGATCGCATGTGCTTACTTTGTTTGAGGCCATTCCTAGCAATATGCCAACAGTAGTAGTGACGGTTCCCTGTGTTAGGTAATCATATATGTCTGTCATCGACAAAGCAGAGAGATGGCCACGGAGCCCTAAAGCCATAAGGAGACCCCCGTGGATGTGGTCCGCTTGTGGAGTAGTTTCTGATGAGTTGTTATTCGTGTTCTGAGCCGAAGACAGATTGCTATCAGCGACTGGTCTATTGTAGACGATCCACGTCCGTGTTATCTGCCCAATGGTATCTGCAGTACTGCATCCAGCATCCACCAACCTTAAACCCGCGGCGACACCGTTGTGAAAGTCCGGCCACACCTTCATGTCAGATGGGCAATTACTGACATCCAACTTAAGAGTTGCATTCGTGGGAGGGACCCTTCCAGATAGGCATAGCTCTGGTAGAGGTAATGGTTCAGCAGGGACAGGGCGAAGAGTACCAAGCGTCAACATCCCACGCCCAACTGGCAGTGCCAACACCCTACGGCACAAGACCAGCAGCTTCTCTTGTTTCAAACGCTCATAGTCGTGGTCAGACGTTTCGACCGAACGAGGAACCCGAAGAAATGTCGGACGCGAAGATCGAAGTAGGCGACCCGCCTCACGAATACGATTGTCGTCAGGGAAAAGCATGGACGAAGAAAACTCAAGCTGGGCAAGCCCATCCCTATCTGAATCAGCGACGTTGTTATGGTCCAGACCAACAGCTTCACTTGTTTTGCTTCCCTTTTCAATTGATCTGCTGACAGGCTTAGGCATCGTTCCAAAATGTCGACCAAGATCAGCTCTTCCGATCAAAGACCATGCATCGGATGACCAGCTAGAGTTGGATGTAGTACGGTGGTCACAACGGCAGCGATGCAGTGTTTCCATCAATGGGAGTACAAGCCCTATCGGGAGGTCGTTTCTGAGCTCAACTGGGTCATCTATTCCCTCCTGTATCATAGTATTGACCACTGCAACATCCGTTAAATGCTGAACATCTCGAGTATACTCTGCACGCCTTGTTCCACATCTGAAAAGAGTGGAATATACACGATGCAGAGAACGAGTTGCTACGCAGGCAGAGTTGAACTTTCCATCTCCATCCTCAAAAAACACATTTTCATTTGATTCAGATTGTAAATCTCCCTTCATAAGTCCATCAACCCATGAGAAAAAACAGGGTGGCCGCGAAAAGGATGTCAGGTCTTGGCGACAAAGCTCAAAAGTAGCATTGGACGTTGAGGACCTTTTTGCATCCTTTAGAAAGGGCGTATTCTCTAGATTAAGCCAATCGCAACCAAGATCACGCTGATAGTGATCATAAAATACTGACATAACTGGAGTTTTTGACGACTTGCTATCAGTAAGTTTACAAGCACGAACAAGGATCGATCCCAATGCTCGCAATTGGGAGCCACCTCGTGTTGAAGTTCTGAGCTTAGAGTCTTCATACAACAAGTGAAGAGAGTCGAAGAGGGTACGAGCGTAACGAGGCGAGTTATCAGAGCTTGATGTTGGTATTAACGAGAACGTAAGTGAAGATATCTCACGGTGTAAGCATTCAGCAGAGAGAGAGAACATAGATCTAAAGGTAGTGTATAGCTGTTCTTTGGCCGACTGTTTCATCGAGTTGTTCTCAAAGGTTCGAGTGCATCTATTTCCTTCACGCTCGAGGTATAAAGAAGATCCATTCTCTTCCAAATAGCTTTGGTTGTACTCCGAAGTCATCAGAGCTATCCATTCTGCATCATCAGAATCTTGATTACCAGCATTGTCAGGTCTATTTGATAGGTCAGGACGTCTGTCATCTGGTCCAAACAAATCAAACTCTATAACAAACAGTAGAACAGTTGAAACTGCCGACCAGGCAGGATCGTCCAAGGCATCACAATTGTTATTGTCACTTGTATTCAGATATTGCAAAAGTCTGATAGAATCAGCTCGAATCTTTAATGCAAGTTCGATGCTCGTCGGAACACGCGTTTGTCCAAATGGTGTAAACATGCATTTAGCAACAAGGGCGGATTCAATCGCCGCGAGAGCCTTATCTGCAACTTGACTAGATGAAAGAGAAAAAGATAACTTTCCACGAACAATTGCTTCCTTTCCAGCCCCATTCACATAGGTGATATCTATTCTATCAGAGACAGCATTCTCCACTCTAAGGACACGTGCAAAATTGCTTCGTCTTGCCTCGGTTAAAATTTGCTCCCCAGGGGGCGTTTTTAACAAGGCACAGTCAACGATTCGGAGACCCATCCGATATAAAACAAGTGAACCTGCGCTACTCGCATTCTCCACTTCACTACCTGATTTCAAAACCAGTATATCTGTTGCCATAGGTTCTTGATAGATATCACGTTTTTGCTTGCTGCAGCGTGGATACGAGCAGGGTGCGATAGGATATGCTTGCACTGGTTGCGCAGATATACAAGGTAAAACGGTATGTGGCAAGATCGAGAAAGTGTATTCTCTACTTTCAATAGTTTTACTGTCAGCATTTGAAAATGGTTGTGTGTTCTGACTGCATTGTTTCAACTCAATAGAGTAACACCGGAGTTCGTATGGATCATCATTGTTCTCAACAGGACAGAGGAGGCAGACCATAAGAGTCCCTGAAGCGTCAGCATTGGAAACCAGAAAAACATTCGACGCTCTTAAATCAGAGTCTGATGCAATTGTAGTCTTTTCTTCGTACAGGAGGCTAAATCCAATATCAGGGTGCAAATTCGTGAAAGGTGACGACGAAAATGACGTGTCTAGGGGCAAGGCAGTTGTCGTATTTCTAGGTGTTCCGCCAAAAGCTTTGGGCGAGATCGTATTGTTTAGGGGCTCAGCTTCAGGGACTTCCTTTCTTGCGTCCCCAGCAGGCGGCGGCGATAAGAATGGCGACGGACCAGATAGACTGCCACTTCTGCGAGACCTCCCTTTGTTCCGGCCACGATTTGCAGATGCTACATCCTCAGCTTTTTTCGACCGATTAACTCCAAGGGCATCGGCCAATGCCTCATTGCGATCACTATGCGGAATATTGCCAAGCTCATAATGAGATGCGTCTGTGTCGATAGCCGTTAAAGAGCCCCACATATTATCCTCATCAACAACAGGGGGGGCCGACTCAATGACCCCCAAATTTTTGGTAACTCCTAACGTTAGAGTAGATGCTGGATTTCTCTGATTTCGGCTAATTTGCCAAAGCGGCGGGGTGGATGGCGGTGGCGGCGCACTTTTCAGTTGCCACACAGCATGCCTGTCATGCAACACATTCATGTTCATTGCAGTATTAGGAAGATTATCAAATTTTAGGTTTAGAACGCGGAAAATTTAGCAACAGAAGACAATGGGGAAGTAAAGAGATCCAAATATATATTACCTTTTTCGTCGAGTGTGGTAGGTGACGCAAATGGGTTGAGAATGAACTTCGCCTGGTCGATGAGAGTCATCTGTCTGATGGTCAGTCCAACTCGAAGTGCCCACAAACAAGAGCTGCTCGTAAACGTCAGAAAACAGACAAGCTTGTTGCCCATCTCCATTCATAGCGACCGGAAGAACTTCGTCAAGGGGATGCCTTAATGAAAATAGCGCTGGTACTGCTTGTGTGGACATCTGAGCCAAAGGCGCGTCAAATGTTGCAGCTGCACCAGAAGGCGAAGGCGATGATGCCTCCAAGACGCCGCCAAGACGTACCGGCCTGGGAGGATCCGCCAAAACAAATTCGTCATCATCAGGTTCATCTTCTAAGCCTGCATCCGTTCTTCGCATCCACAAAGAACCAGCTTCAAATAAATAATGATCATCAATGGTATCAATTCGCTGCACCAAAACACCATGTTCAGCCAACGCGAAGACAGCACGAGCTTCAAAAGGTAACGTAACAGAGTGACCCTCACCGCCTCCTTCACCTTCACTCTCAGATGTATTAGCATCTCCTTGTGAGGGATAAACATCCCAAATGCATAAAAGTGAAGGTGTAGCTAAGACGCAAAGCAATTTGTGATTGGGTCTGTCTGGAAAGGCAGCCCAACACATCAAATTGTCATTGTTGAAAAGTTGTCCTTCGCCGCTGACTCGTCGCTTCTCGTTAATTATTGGAAGTGAAAATGTCGCATGAATAAACCTCGTGGGACCATCACCCTGACCAGGTCCACCTCTTACTGCAACTCGTTTCCATAGACAATCACCTCCGTCGGAAATAAATTCTTCTATGCATGTTTCCACTTCCCCTAGTGGATCGTTCGGGGCGACTGTCACTATACGTTGAATTACTTTATAATGCCCTGGGGTTTCATTTTCATTTTTATTTTCAACGTCATAATGGAAAAGTGGCGAGATTAGCACCGGTGTTCGCTGGCTGTCATTGTCGTTGCTCTGCTCCATAGCTTAAAAAATTTGAAATCATTTTGTAGGACGTCCTACTTGCCAAAAAGCTGCGTTTGTTGGATTGATCCAGTCGGAGGGATCCAGGGCGGCGCGCCCGAGCATTGTTGTGAGTAGTCTAAGACCCTGTTTTAACAACTTTTTTTTTTCCCGAAAAGCCGAAATTCCGAAATCACGTCCGCTGTTTTTGGGGGTCGTAGTCGGCCGTTTTTC
>WKLE02002272.1:20594-31927 GCA_014885115.2 Asterionellopsis glacialis
CGAAATACCGTCCATTCCAACCAGCCAATCAGAATACAGTATTATATGCATACATCCACGGTATGCAACTGAGTTTCTAATGTTGCAAAAAAGTCGGGATAGTTCTAACTCAAGTAAATCTGTATCGTTTGTACATGCTGGTTTTTCTGGTACCAGATCAGAAGGCGAAATAAATCCCATCCAGTGGAAGGTGGAAGTATATTTGCGTGTTTCTACTGAAATAGATTACCTGCTGATACATGAAGAATTACAATGTTTTAAAATAGAAGATGATTGCTAGTACATGGAGATATACTCAAATTGATAGATTGATGATTTCGACATTTTTTTATTTGAGAGTTCCCCCCCTCAACCAAAAATAATTGCAGCACCAAAATGAACACATTGGGAGTACCAAGTCATGAATAACTCAGTCGTTGGTGCATGATCTGAAAATTAAATAAGCTACGTTTTTTATAAAAAGATAAAATTCTGAATAACAAATTTTAGAATAAATTGACTTCACCAAACACTGTCAACTCTAGCTAAAATTAGTGCAATTATTGATCCTACTTTCCCCCTCATCATATTTGAGAATACAATAATTTTTTATGTATGCTTTAACACTGCAAGAATGCTTGTACAAAGAAAGCCTTCACACCATGAGAAATGAAATATTTATTGCCTCCTGAATACAATAATTTTTTATGTATGATTTGATAATGCAAGAATGCTTGTATAAAGAAAGCCTTCACAATATGAGAAATGAAATATTTATTGCCTCTTCCACACTAAAGGCAAGATGTCATCAAGGTATGATTGAAGATCAATGAACAATGCTGAGTGATTAAGCTTTTTTGAGGGGTACCACAATAGGTTGTAGGCTTGCTGAGGTATAAAGAGACAAGGGTGAGTTGAAAAAAAGGCAAGCACTTGTAATGAAAAATGAAAAACATTAAGAGTGAACAAATCATGAGACTAGTTTGAAAGTCTAGAGATAGGTTTTTACTTGGAACTTAGCATTCTTGCTAGAGCATTCTCCTGCTTCAAAGTAACAAGAAAATTGTCATGTTGACAATCATATGAAATGTTTTTGTACCAAGTACTGTACCTGGATCAGGTGTCAAATTTGTACTTTTCTGGCATGCTTGTTCTGAAGTGGAAGAGCAGTCAGAGCAGGTTGGTCATTGGTCCAGCTCATTGTCAGAATTGACCATTCTCAAGAAAGGCATTGTGACCTGATTTTGAAAAGATTCATTATGCATCAAAAGTATGAAAATAATGGCGAAAGGCCCAAATGAAAAAATATTGATTGATCATGAACAGAATTTTGTTCATACAAACAAAGAACCCAGAAAATTGTGTTCATGTGAACAAAAATGCTGAAATATTGATTGATCATGAACAAAATTTTGTTCATGATCAATCAATTTTGTTCAGGAGAAATCAATCTTGTTCATAAGAAATAGAACATTCCACAAGATGTAGAAACCTACATAAACTAGAACAAAGTTACCCCTTTGGATTTCTGATCTAGTCCTGGATGGGATTATTCCATGGTCTGCCTTTCAACACAAAAAGAACACAGGAAATGAAACTGACAGTATTGAATATATCCTAATTAATTACTTAGTCATGAAATACCAATAATAGGCAATTTTTGTCTCAAAAATTTGAAGGAAAAGATGCCATACAGTACTGAAGATATGGGTATGACAATTTACAAAAGAAAGAAGGACAAAGACCAGACGACAGCAGCAGTATGTACAATCAAAAGGTGGTGAACAATGCTTATATTTGTTAACCTAGGTAGTATGCCTGTTCACAACAGAATTATTCATGTGAACACAAAACTGCTTTTGATCAATCAATATTTTTTTGTTAAGGTAGTTGTATGACCAGTTTTATGCTTCAGTGCGTAACCCCTTTTTTCTAAGACTCCATGTTATTTTCTAGCATTTCGATTTCGTTTGAATTTTTTCCCCACCTCTGAACAATGGGAATATTCCACCAGAACTGCAGTGCAGTAGGCAAGTTGTGTACAAGACACAACTCACATATGTGATGTCAATCAACCATAGTACGGACGTACCATGATGCAATGATGTCACGGACAAAGCATGTGCGGTGATGCACTGCATCCATGATGCAATGACATCACAGGCAAAGTGCATGCAGTGATGCTCTGCAGCAGCATGACTTCAGCTGTGATGCATCATGTTGGATCATGATGATGTGCCATCACTCTGTGGCTGTACAACTCCAGTTGTGACACCAAACAGGTGATCCGGCAGGCATTCATTGGCTGCCTCAGGGAGTTCAGTTGATATGGTAAAACCAAACTCCACCGGACGGGAACTCTAAGTAGACCATCCATAGGATCCCATACATAAAACAGGTGTCAAAGACCAACCAGCAGTTTGGCAAGTATTTTTTTAGTACTAGTTGAAATAGCTCATAATTTATTCACTCTAACAAAGTCTACTCCCTTTTCATAATTGTTGACAGCATAGTGCATAAGATTTCATCAGAATGAGAAAAGGCAGGGTGTAATCTTGTTGTACATCAAAATAGCTATGTAAAAGTTGAATAAAACAGAAGACGGGCCCCTTTGTTCTTTACATATTAACTATTTTAAGAGTCGAGATCCTATTTTTTCAATCGATTTTTTTCTTTTGCGTATTTTTCAAGAATGGTGCTTCTGGCCTACTGTTTTAGACTACTTTTAGTTAGACTATTTTTTATGCTATCATGTTATTCGGTGGTGATGATTATAAGTCATCATCTGATTCATCTATTTGTCATGGTCGGAACGGAGTGAGTTCTGCTCCTTGACGCGGGTAACGAAATCAACGTGTCAGTGCCAAAAGAAGCACTCAAGAGTTTAGTTGGATAACGGTATTGTACGAGAAAAATTAATCCTGCTGTAAATAGGAAATATTATATCTGATACCCTTGTAAAAAAGAGTTTTCAAATGTGCTGCAGAACCGTACCTGGTAGTTTTTGCTTCATAGTAAATGCGTACAGGCACCTGCTGGTAGAAGCCCCGCCCCGTAGAGAGAAAAAAGCCCGGCCGGTGCTCATACGACAAGAAATTCTTTTCCGTGATTTAAAAAAAATTTGACATTTTGAACATGTCTGATCGTTTATACAAAAAAACAAACGTTTAAGTTTATACTTACTAAATATCTTATATAAATTATTTTAAAAGGTCTCCTATATCAATATGCCCTATGATATCATGAAACTACTGTATGGATCCAAAAGCATACGATGAAAACAGACATATAATTAGGAACTTGAACCACACTATTTAATTTGCAGCTCTATCATTATATTGTACAGGTCTTTTGTACATGGATATTATTGATATTAGCTGCTTCATTCTTTCAATTGGACATACATCATGTTTCCATAGTGATAACAAATAGACCTTTATTTTCTTGATACAAGGCTCTAAAGGTAAGCTACAGTACCTGTATCAGGTACCTCATACATATACCGGTACTGTTACTATTTGGTTCTACATGGTAGTCCGTAGGACTGGTCTACAGCATTATTGAATGTGTTGATGGGAACTGAAGAACTGGGTGTTGACGAACTGAAGACCCAGCCGACTGAGGAACTCACTGTTCTCCAGTTTTTTGGTTACAGTAGTTCTACTCGTAGGACCTCTATCTGAGAGAAGGACAACCTGGTACTAAATGCAGAGGGCCAAATATTGCTATTTCGGCAGAACCTGTACTTACTAACTAGCTCTGCAGAAAGCCTGTTTTTTTTATATATTTCGATCGATGAACCACACAAGGATTACTTATTGACACAAACAAATTCCGCAAAGGCAATTTCGAGCCGTCATCATTTCCTGTAGGTTCCTACTGCATCAACTTCAGCTTTGCCTTTGAAGTTCAAGTTCAAAACTTATTTCCCAGCTGTTTCGACATCATTTCACAAGTGGCACAGGAATGGATAGCGACAAAATGAGATGCGAAAAGAAAGGAAATGTTTCATTATCGAACGAAAGAGAAAGTACAAAACAAGCATTAGTGCATACTGATCCTCCTCGGAAACTCTCAGTCGGAGAGTACAAGTCTATGGCAAATAGCGGGGAAACAGTAGCGTCTAGCTCGACGCTAGATATTTCTGGCGGGGACTCCTCTCCAGGCCTTCAACAGCAAATAGACATCGAGGACGGCACAAAAGAGGAATTCGCCGAACACGAATTTCCTGCAAAATGGAACATGGATCAACAGACTATGGAAAGTTCCGAGCAAAGTTCCGAGACCGAAGATAATGATATTGAAACTTTGCCCGATGACGCCCCTGAGACAACACTTCCAGCCCTAGAACAAGCTCCTTCCACTCTTGCTGAAGTTTTTAAGTCAGATAATTCAGAAGCAGCAACAAGTACTATTACGCGAAAACCACAGACTACGTTAATAGGTGAATGCGATTTTGATGATGATGATGAGGACGATGATAAGTGCGATATGGATGGTTCATACGCAGATTTGGAGAAAAGTTGTCACGAAGACGACAATGATAGCCGAGATATTTCACACACAAGTTTGACCGAATCACTGTACAGAAGGTCATCTGTTTTCTGGGAAGTTGAGAAGGAAGAAGCCACCGAAGCACTGAGATCTAACGGCCGTGCTACTGTCCCTGGTGCAGTGAGCATTTCTCCAGGAGAAAAGGAATCGCCATCGATTGTTGATGATGACTTGCAGGCAAAACTTGATGCTGCGTATGGCACCGCACATGCTTCGCTTCCCTCAACTGGGAACGATGACCAAAGCAAAGAGATTGATGGTGATACAGTCTATGATGATCATGACCAACATAATACGTCCTTGAATAAACATCCTAGGATCATTAATAGTCAGAATCGGCGTCGACTGTCGGATTTGCCCCCTCCAGAACCACCTATACTAGAGAACGAAGTATCCCTCGATTCATACCCAGGGGCTGTTCCAGTTGAAGGACCTGGAGGGGAAGAGATGCGCATGGTACATAGATTATCGAATGACAGCTGGGGCCATGTTAGGTCTTCTACTAGTAGTGTCATGTTGTGTCCTGAAACGAGTTCGGAGTTATCAGTCACAGCAGTCTTAGTGGAGGATAGTGATCCTCCAGGACAATCTCGTCGCCGTAGTTTTACTTTTTCAGAGATTGTGCAGGCTAGTGCAGTTCAAAACGTATCTATCTCGCGACACCAGAAGGTTTTAGCGACTTTTTTGGCCATCATTGCACTTGTTACTATTGTTGGACTTGCAGTCGGATTGTCAAAAAGAGACAGCAGTAGTGACGACCCCTTTATTGTGCCACCCGTTCTGTCTTCTATCCGTCCCACCCGAGACCCTACTTTAAGCCCGACCGCAAGCCCATATGTAATAAATACAAAGCCTACGTTGAATCAGATCAACGAAAGAGGAGTTCTCAGATGTGGCGTTCCAAACAGAAGTGGTTTTAGCTTCCTTAACAAGACAAGCGGAGAAAGAGAAGGGTTCGAGGTTGATTTGGTAGGTCATATTGCATATTTATTTTCCAGGAATTGCAACGTGCTTCTTACCTAACTTGTATGTTCTATCCCTTAAATAATCTTAAAAGTGCCGTGCGGTGGCTGCAGCTATTTTTGGAAACTCCTACAAAATTGAAACCATTGTTCTGTCTACTGGAGAGAGATTCACAGCGCTTCACGAGGGACTCGTAGATGTACTTATTCGAACTACAACCCATACAATGGAACGAGACATCCACCAAGTAAGTGCGCATGAAAAAATTTCTAGAAAGTAAATCACGCTGATACTAACATATTTTTCAAAATATCTGTTCAGATCGACGCCGGAGTAGGCTTTACATTTTCGATCCCTTACCTTTATGACGGCCTCACTTTTGGTGGAATACCGCCGTATGACGCTTGTGCCGACAAACGCTCTACTACTGGAGAATGTTCTGGTTTGAAAATTTGCGTTCGTGACGCAACGACACATTTGGATATACTTTCCGAGCTACTGCCCGGTTCGAGCATTGTTCCGGTTCCAGGATTTCTCGAACATGGTTTGATAAATGGTGACTGCAATGCTATTGCCGGAGAAAGCTCAGAGATTGGTTCCGATATTATCAAAAAGGCAGGGTATAATGGTCCGTACGAGGTTGGCGCAAATATTTTATCAAAAGATCCACTTGCTATTGTCACAAGAGATGGCGATAGTGAATGGTCAGACTTTGTTAACTGGGTGCTAAGGGCCTTGCTATATGCAGAACAACAGGGTATCACACGAAGTACGGCAAACAAAATGAACCAAACTGAAGCTTTCGGTTCTCAGTATGCGGAAATGTTTATCAATTCAATAGGTGCTGTGGGAAACTATGGTGAAATCTACAATCGTCATCTTGCTGGGTCTTTTCCTAGGCAGGGTTTAAACTTATTGAATACGGGTGGCACTGGCTTAATGTACTCGCACCCTTTTGGCCCTATCGAACGGAGAGGCCCAGGTCCCGTGGAAGGCGGTTTGATAAATGAGATAATCGGAAGAGGACGCCTTCGATGCGGCATATCACGCCAGAATGGCTTCGGGGAGTACGATGGGTCAGAGTGGACCGGTCTTGATGCGGACTATTGCAGAGCACTGTCAGCCAGTATTTTTGCAGGAGGCCAAAACAAAGTAGATTTTGTAGAAATCACCGACACTGATAATTTCGAAGACTTAGTTTTTGGAAAGTTGGATGTCATGTCTGGAGTGCATCAGCGTATTCAATCAGATGTAGGAGTGTTTGAAACTTCTTCTGGAAAAGGGGTTTCATTCTCAACACCCTATTTCTTTCAAGAATCGTAAGTCATTTTCAACGCGCACTTCTTTTAGAACTATTTCGAAGTTCCACTAAGAAGTGATCTAACATTTTATTTTTTATGATGCAATATATTTATGCAGTTCTAGTGGCTCGCGTGTACTAGCGACAAGTCAAGATGACGAACAGTGGTCTTCATTTGTTTACTGGGTGGTGTCATGTACGTTTTATGCAGAAGAGAAAGGCATTACAAAAAGCATGCAAAACCAGATGCCAATAGTGGAAAGTTTTGGAAGCGACTTTGCTAGGATGTTCCGTGACGCAATTTTAGCTGTGGGTAACTATGGGGAGATGTATACTCGTAATGTGGAGAGTTTGATGCCCCGTGATGGGCGGAATTTGTTAAATTTTGACCCCACAGGCCCCCAGCATTTCCCGCTTCCGATATACTGAAATATGTGCTCCAGAAAAAATAACACAGTAGTTAGTTGAAAGGAGCTTCAAAGTAAAGTTATTTAAGTGAATTTCAAAGAAGGCTTTAGTGAGTCTCTGTGTCCTGCTCTATGACCTTGGCTATCTTTAATATGATATCTTCGCCCAGCCTTGGCCCCACAATTTGAAGTCCCGCAACGCTTTCCCTCCGACCAGTGTTTTGATTCACTGAAAAGGGAATAGATACTGCTGGAAGTCCAGCAAGGCTTACAGGAACTGTCATGACATCATTAGCAAACATTTCTGTACTATCCACAGATTTTTCATGAAGTGGACAGGGAAACGATAACGCAGATGGTATCAGGATCGAATCGACATCATTTTTTAATGCTGAATGCAGCTGTCTAGTTAAGAGTGCACGGAGCTTTGCAGCAGCTTCATAGTGAGTATGAAATCTATCCGAAGACAGCACTGAGGTACCAGACAAGATTCGCCTAATAACTTCCTTGCCGAAGCCACTCGCTCTTGTTGCAGAGTATCTCTTTTCCAGTGGTGTCATGTCGGACAAGCTTTCATCATCTTCATCAAAGGATCCATCACATTTTGCGTTAAGATCGGCATCAATACCATATCGAAGTCCATCATAGCGACTCAAATTAGAGCTTGCCTCAGCAGAGGCTAGAACATAGTATGCTGCCAAGGAATGCTGAATGATTTCAGGAGTAATAGACGCAGTTGATATTGTTTTAATTTCCGCCCCGTGCTTTTCTAACACTTCAGCTCCACGACTCCAAGCCTCCAAGATAGGCTTAGGGCATTCAGCTACAGAGAATGCAGCAGGTATACCTACCGTGACCCCATTCAATGTATTTGGTGATTGCTTATCCTCCACCATGCATGAAAGCTTTGTAGAAGGTTCATAGAATGATGCAGTCGAATCTCGACTTTCTCGATTGTCCGAACTCCGTTGTGCAAGGCAATCCAAAACCGTCGTTGCACAATTAATACTAGGAGTCAGAATTCCCACCGTATCTAATGATGATGCATAACTGACCACTCCATGGCGAGAGAGCAGACCATAGCTTGGTTTCAACCCCACTACACCACACCATGCTGCTGGCAATCGGACGGAACCACCCGTGTCAGTTCCAAGCGACGCTAGCGATGAACCATGTGCAACAGAGACGGCAGAACCACACGAGGAGCCTCCAGCTGACCACACGGATTCTTTATCATCAAGGCGAACTGAGTCGTAGGACTTCTCCAGTTCTTCATGAGGTGTCAGAATCAGTTCTGCCATTTTTTCGTCACTATCACTAATTGAAGCTGTTTCTTGCTGTAATTGATACATAAACGGTCTGGGGTTACGAGTGATTGTTGTCTTTGTAATGTCAGAGGCCGAAACATTAGTTCCTAAACTTCCCATCCCAAATTCATCCATATTTGTGATACCCACCAACACGGCACCATGTTGATGAAGTAGAGTGTCGACAACGCTAGCATTATATCCAACTGGTGGCGAGGTTTGATTAGCACTACCTAATATACGGCTCGCCGCCGTTAAAGGTTCAGTCGACACCGCTAGATTTGCTTTGATTGTCACCGGTATTCCTTCTAATGGCGACATGGTGTTGGGAGAATCCATTCGACGAATATCTGATTTCCGAGCTTGTTCCAAAAGAAAATTGCGTTCTGTGATTTTAGTGAATGCATTTAAGTGCCACTTTTCTTCTCCAAGAACTGCCAAGGAATGACAATACAGACATAGTTCCTCACTTGTGATTAGTTCAGACTTCAGCAACCTTGCAGCACGTTCTATAGTGAGAAAAGGTAGTCTTCGAGAGCTCGACATTGCGGCCGTACGAGTTATGACTCATTCAATGCCTCCGCTTTCCCGTGCGGATTTTTTTTCTTCTAGAAATGCAAGATGCCAGAGGCAGAGGCTAGCAACGCAGGCAGCAGCGTTTGATATTGGAAGTTCGGCTTTGGAGTCACTCTAGAGCCTGTTGTCGAAGCGTCTGTTGGGATCTGTGACAATCGTAGCGTATGTTGGATGATGGATGATATCTTTGTGTCGGTCGGTCGTTTGGTGGGTGGTGGTGGTCTCGACTCTGGACTTGTTTTTTTTTTTGGATGCACAAGATAGACACTCCTAAGCGGGTCAAAAATAATAGACATGCTTCACGTGTCAAGTGCTTTTTCTGTTACGCGCTGGTTGGGACTAGCTCTAATCCTAACCCTAATACTGGTATTGAACAAGGACCTATCGAAGAGTCCTACAATGTAAAACTGGTTTACTCTAGAGAGGTAGGACCTAAGCTCTACCGTGTACTGGTAAGGTACGAGTACAATGCATACAAGGTACCTGGTAGAGGAATACTGGTACTTGTTGTGCTTGTAGTCCTCTCTAGAGAGAGAGTTGCGTCAGCGGACATATGTTCTAAAAAACACAATCGAATGAAAATGGATCCAACCTGACACATCAATAAGAAGATCCAGTACATCCATTAATTATATTTATTAGAGTTGGTATTCAAATCCAATGAGATTTGCAATCATCTCCTTTTTAGCTGCTAGCGTTATCGATTCTAGCTTTGCGTTTGTTCCACCCAAGGTAATGTCGACCAGTCGTCAATCGCACAACAGTGCTTTACGTGTAACCAAGGATGATCTCGAGAAGGCACAGTCCTTGATTGATGCGATCCTTGACGAAAAGAATTGCGGGCCCATCTTTGTTCGTCTTGCATGGCACGATTCTGGAACGTACGATGATAACATCAAGGCCGAATGGCCTGCAGCTGGAGGTGCTATCGGATCAATCCGCTTCGAGCCTGAGATCAAGCATGGAGCTAATGCAGGACTTGCAGGAGCTTTAGCACTGTTGGAACCAGTAAAAGCTGCAGTCCCTGATATGAGTCATGCTGATATTTTTCAGATGGCATCTGCACGTGCGATCGAATTGGCTGCTGGCCCCAAGATTGATATGAAGTATGGCCGCGTGGATGCCTCAGATTCAGAACAATGTTCTCCGGAAGGAAATCTACCTGACGCTGAAGCTGGCCCGGAAGGTAAGTATGGCGGTGAAGGTGGTACTGCTTCAACGGAAGATACTACCCCAAATGGGCACTTGCGCAAGGTGTTTTACCGTATGGGCTTGAATGATGAGGACATTGTTGCTCTTTCCGGAGCGCACACTTTCGGAAGAGCTTATAAAGATCGTTCTGGATTAGGAGCAGAGAAGACAAAGTTTACTGACGGTAGCAAACAAGTGAGAGCCGATGGTAAGGAAGCCAAGTATAAGGCAGGCGGGTCTTCTTGGACCGAAAAATGGCTTGTTTTCGATAATTCCTACTTTACCACCATGCCCGACCCAAATGCAGACCCCGAACTCCTCAAACTCTCTACGGACAAGACGCTTTTCGACGACGAGGGATTTGCCCCCTTCGCCACAAAGTTCCGTGACAGCCAAGATGCGTTCTTTGAAAGTTATGCAAAAGCTCACAAAAAGCTTTCAGAATTGGGCTCCAAATTCGAACCCGAAGGTGGTATTACTCTTTAAAGACGTATTGACCACGCATTCTTATGATAAAGAAGGAGATTATTTTTGCTGCTATAAAATCTAAATTTTCGTTCGAGTGTGTCTGAGACACGACCCTCTCTGTACACAAGTGTGCATAAGAACGCCAGGACATATAAAAATAAACCAGCTTAGATTAATTACATTATTGCCCTACATCATGTTTGCTTCCAGCTGTGCTATACGTGTGGATGTATCTCCCGTCTTTTCCAATTGAAGTAAGCCCGTAAAGGTTACTAACAAACGTGCACGTGTTCTCAATTCTTTCAGTCGCTGATGAACTGAATCCGACGAAACACCATGCATTGTAGATTTTAGCCGCATGTGCTGTTGATAAAGAGATTCCATGGAACCCAACAAAACCACAGAGAAATTATCTTTCAGCACCGCGTCCAGGGAATGGAATTGCTGAACTTTGGATGACATCACCATATCTCTATCTGGGAGTAGATTCAGCCTTTCCACTACCGACCAAGCTTCTTCATATTTTTGTGCACTTAAGCGGTCTACAAAAGTTGTGAGCTCCATCAGTAGATTGAAAGTATTGACAAG
>WKLE02002275.1:6742-21271 GCA_014885115.2 Asterionellopsis glacialis
AGTGTCATTTGAAACAGGGTAAATGTACCTATATAATCGAGGTGTAAATCCTAGAGTTTAGAAAGTACTTAAGGCTGCTGATAGTATTATAATCAACCTCCTGCCTGGTAACGTAGCTAAGTACCACATAGCAAATTCCGTACTCAGCATTGTCATGCGTACTTATTCTTCGAATATTCCTGGAATATTTTCACTAATTGTCCTAAGACATATTAGTAAATGTGTCTAATGTTTCTGGTTAGATACCAGGACACCATCCCTTTTTGAAATTTCCGAGAACATTCTAAATTTTCAAACAAACAAAATTTAAGGAGAGAATTTTTTTCCAACGCATTCCTGGTCAAACGAGAATTTTCCGGTGATGCATGAGGTTTAGGTACTTTAAAAAACATGTAGAAAGAGAAAGACATTAAGATGCCATGCACACATTAGAAGTGCGCATGAACACACTTTAAGGTAGTGTACACTGGTAATTTTCGCACTGGGCAAAATTCAGAATTTCACAAGAGTTATGGGGGTGCACCACATTCATATTATGAAGAACATCACAATGTGATGAAGAAGGTCATTATTCAACAAGCTGATGACCCGAAACCATTCTGCTTATCAGCAAATGGTACGAAATATACTTTGTCGTACACTGATATCCTGCGAAGTACAAAGTTTGCCCTGGCACCTCGTAGTGATAACAAGTTTAGCTATCGATTCACGAAGGTTCTGAGTGCGGGTGCCATTCCAGTCTGCCATGGAGACCACTACGTATTGCCATTCAGACCAGAACTCTTTGATTGGGACAAGTGTGCGATATTGCTTCCAGAGAAAGATGCAGGAGATATGGCAAAGGACTACATCCAGGACAAGCTCCTAACAGACCCTGACACCATGTGTGCTATGTGAAACTATTGCTACTTTGATATTTACAAGAAATATTGAGACAGAGGAGGTGATTATTGATGGAATTGTCACCTTGTTGCTCAAGGACACACTGCCAAGTTTCACGGGATCAAATGCAATCATATCGAGGATCCTGGATGCAACAATTTACGTAGGCACTGATGGTATCATCAGCAGTCCTAAAATTCTATGCAGTTCTGATAATTAATAATTAAAGCCAAGTGTATGTTTATAAAGAGCTTCTACTCTGATAATTCGTTAAAGATCCATTGGCATTTCCGAAACCTCCAACTGGCCTAACTTACCAGTCCTTTCGCTTGTAGTTGTATTCACTCCATCCCAAAATCACTCTTGGTCCTAGTAAGAGTAAAAGGATAGATCAAAGATCACCACTAAGTTAAAGTGTTGTCGCTGAAAAAGCCAAGGAGGATATCAAAACTCTACTACATTGTTTTAGGTGCTATTGGTGGCTGTAGAGGCAGCTTGAGAATGTATTTTTTTGATGTTTTTCAAATATATAAAGCTTTCTTGTGTAAGGTATTCCTCGATAAGAATAATGTTCTAGAGAGAGTATCTCACACATTTGCTAATTATATTTTTGCGGAACAAATAGTGATTTCTTAGAGAAGGTATGCCAACAGTATGATTTGTGAAATGGGAAAGAAGAGCAAAAATATTAAAAAAAGAAAATTCGTCAGATAGAGAATTTTTTAACATGCACTAAGTTATGGTAATGCTATCTATTTATTATCCTAGCATACAATGCATTATGCCCACACATAATTGATTACTCCCACAATCATCATCATTTTGACATGTTGTAGATAAGAGACACGTTCCTGCTCCTCCTCCCGGATCTCGTTGTACTTGACATACACGATCTACTGTGGTACAAGCATCTGAGAATTGATTTACACATGTTGTCCCCTCTGGACATGGTGTTTCCTCATTATTACAACTATATTCAGGTTTTCTGCATTCATTTGTTAAAGGGTCATGACAAAAGTATACATTTGCATCACACCAATTACCATCATAATTACAATAATTGTCATCACCTTCACAGTAATCGTCATCATATAAACTACAATCACGACTTTCATCATATTCATCATTTGTACACTTCGTATCATTTGCACATTGTGGCCACGTAAAGGCACTAATAAGCATATCTGTACTATCTACTGGACGACTGAAGCATTCTTCTGAAAATTGAGATACACATTTTTGCCCAGATGGACATGGTTTGGTCAATTCAAAACAATTATATTCTGGTTTTGTACATGTATCTTCTTCCGGATCATAACATAAGGTAATATCACCATCACATATAACATCACCATCACATGTATCATCTCCAGAACATGCAACATAATCACAATCCTTCCATTCTTCAAAAGGACCATTTTTGCAAACTGTATCTTGGTCACACTGTATAAAAAATAAAGCTGAAATTCCAGCAGAGCCGGGTATTTCGGATGGTTCAAATTCAAAAGTGCAATCCATATATGGCGAAACACATGTTTGACTGCCAGGACAATCTTCATTTGTCCTGCAAATACCGCTCTCAGTAAACAAACAAGATCCATCATCCTTGTCAGGTGATGATGGTGGTGATTTACAAACCCGTATTGCACTGCATTCAAACTCCATTGATGTAACACACTTTTCACCATTCTCACATGGTACAGAGAAACAACTTTGTGTAGGTTGCGTACATGTATCACTTTCACTATTGTAGCAATATGTTGTTATGGCACTACACCACGGTCCATCACCTTCATCACATGTTTCGCCTTCATCACATCCACTTAGGTAACAATCTCGACTTTCATCATATTCCCCATTACTACATATTTGATCATTTGAACACTGTGGCCATGAAAAGGCAGAGAAGTTGGGAGAAAATGGAATCAGAATAGAACCTCCAGGATTGTTTACCTCCTCTTCCTCCTCTTCTCCACTTGCTGGTGGTTTTGGATGACTTCTTTCACCTGCACCTGATCTATGCAAATACTTGGCATGCATTTTACTTTTTGAAGGAGTACGATTAACTAACGATAACATTGGACTTGCACGGCTTCTTTCACCAACTGAATGTGCACGTTGTACATTACCACCACTTCGTTGTACTCTTCGTCGAAGCATCGTCGCTAACATCCTATCATCATCAAAATTATTTTTTGATAACGATGATGATTCTGCTGCCGTTATTGTTGCGGATGATATTATTGTCCACAACAACATCATAGTAATCGTTGCTGTTTTGCTGCTCATGGTCTCATTAATTATCATCAGGGGATACGCTCGTATGGATGGCAAACAGATTGCATGCAGTTCAAAAACAGAACAGAACAATCAGAGATGGAAATAGCCTGCTCGTACAGTAGTAACTGTAGTCTGTTTCTTGACCTGATCCTTGGGAGAATAATAATGAGATACAGTAGACGATTCAAGGTAAATGTCGTCAAATGTCGTTTGTTATACGATCTATGAAGAGATCGATGCTGGCGTTCAATGTTCAAAGTTATGTGTCTCAACTCTAGAGAATTATTTGCACTCAGTTGAAATATCACGTATTATCGACAGTGGCAGCACGGGGAAAATATAGTACGTAGAAACTAGACGGAGGGAAACCAAACACGATCGAATGACCTCTGAAATCACCAAAGAGACTCGCCGTTTCTCATGAATTTTCCTGGATGGTTTGAATATTATTATGGATCTACACATATGTGCAATACAGCCAAGTGTATTTAAAAAAAATATGACATAGCCGCCCTTTTTGTTTCTTATATACTTGCAGGTAGGTAAGATCCCTGTACCTGCCGGCAAGAGGTATGGTGCGGTACTTAACTGTTACTGTACCTACAGAGTAATACCGGCTAAGTACCAGATAGATCCTCCATAAACTGTCAGTATCAAGCTGCAAGTTCAGAATTTCCGTCCTGACACACTGTACCTGGTATCTGTACAATCACAACGTGGGTACGACCTGTCTGACCTATTCATAGTTTTTTATATGTACATAACTTTTCTTTACAATATCAGACATATCATTGATATAAAAAAGTGGAAATATGCTAATACTATGCGGTCGTGCTATGTAATACTGTATGTATATAAATGATCAACTCTCTTTTCTTATGTACAGTGTGAACCTTGTGCCTTTTTAATTTTTTATACAGTGCATATGTTTGAATATGTGTGGTAATTAAGAATGTCCTTAATTATGAAAATTTAGAATTCTTCATTGTTCCATTGATCCGCCAGTAGCATCATTCGTTTGAGAAATATTTTCAAGATGACACCGACCGGTGATTAGTGATTGAACTTGATTGGTTAATTTTTTTGATCTATACGTGTAAATACTGCCTGTTAGGTAGGTCCTAATTGTACCTGTAACTTGTACTAGTGAGATTTTTGTTTCAAAAAATTTTCTGTTTCATTATTTGTGCGGCAGCTGGGGCGCTGCGTGTACTCGTACCTGTTGGAAAAAGTTAGACGTGGGTAGGAGTCGGTTCCCAATTCATTCGCCCACCCAAATTTTCGCCCACGTCCAGCCTACTACTAATTTCACGTTACTTTGTACCATGTCCCAAAACAAAAGAGGAGGCTTGCTCGTTCCGAACTCCGACTAACAAAACCCAATTAATTTGAACCAATCATGTCTTTCCATCTTTCGCTGTTCTTGAAGAAAGTTTTGGCCCACTCGTCCCATGTTCGAACTCCTTTTTGAAGAATCCAGAGAGAAGCATCAACTATCGCGAACAGTTGCGTACAAGTTTTTTCAGCTCTCTTTTCTCTCTTGCACTGAAAACCCCCCAAATCTGTTCTTTCTCTGCAGAAGTCGAAAACAGCAAGAAGTTATCATGGCTCCAATGCATCCTATTTTTCAACAACCAAACGCCATGGCAACAATCCACCTTGTACTATCACTTGTGTTCATATCCATAGTACGTAGGTTATGTACTTACTTTCACTGTTCAAGAAGCTGTTGTTCATTATGGCATGACTGTAATTTATGCTGCCACACTTTTTTGGCATTTGCACTGAATTCTCACTGTTCCAACAGTTTTCATTATTTTTTCATCATCATCATGTGCACACCACCAGTTCAAACTGCTCAAACTATTATAAATATCAATGATACAACCCCCCATGTCCAGCTGTCATGGGGTGCTGTGTCCGATATTCAAGTAGTTGAGAGCCCAAAAAAAATGTGGCCAATGTATGAAAAATTATCATGAAGAGGACATCATGAAGTGTCTTTTGAAGCCCTATGGTTGGTTGTTGAGTCTTGAAAAAGAGTCTTGAGGAAGAGTCTTGTGTGCTTGTATGGCATGTGCTCTCAAGGTGGTGGTGGTTGTGTATGAGTGCCAAAACTTGTCGTCCATTGATGGGAGACCACCACCATGTGCTATGCTTTTCAAAGAACAGGGAGGGAGTCTGTTCTGCAGATTTTTTTGAATTGATTTGATTGGTAGAGAGGTCTATTGGAGCTAGTTCAGGAAATCGGTTCAGGAAAAAAATTGTCACACTCTGGGGTAGGAGTGTAACAAATATTTTTTTGCATAGGCTGTAAATGCATTTTTCCTGAAGGCCATTTGTAAAACAGCCGGGCAATTTGTAAAACAGCTAAAAAAACACAGTGCAGGTTTTTGTCTTGTCACACTCAGTTTAGAGCCTATTTTGAAGCCTATTCTCAGTATGTTGCCCAATAATCTGCAAGGTTTTCAGCTTTTCAGCTTTTTGTAAAGTAGTTCACACACACCGTTATTCTCCTATATGGAGAGAGGAAATAAATGATTTTTCAGTTGGCAATGTGGGGAAAAAACAAGAATAATATATGACAAATAAGTGGTTGCTGATGCTCAGTTGACACCAGAGGAAGAGGAAAAACTTCTTGATGCTGCAGATCCCTCTGAACATAGTATCCCAGGAGACAAAACACATACTAGTTGGCTGCGCAGTGAGCCTTGAAACTGTTAGTATAGGAAAAGAATATTCTTTTCAAAGTTTTGTATTGCTATTACAGAGGATAGCTGGGCCTTTCCAATGCACTGTTGGAGGGAAGAATTTGTCAGTGTCACCATCTACAAATTATGGACCAACTTCATGCATGGATGCCCTGATACAAAACTAAATTAGTCAGAAGCTACTGGCAAAGTGCAATTTTGGACAATTTGTAAGGCTACTGTGTGTTCAATTTGCAACAAGAAAAAAAAAGAGAAAGACAAAAGGGATTCCCCCGACACACAATATGGCAGTTACATCATCCACTCTGTTGGAGGCCATCTGGACAGAACAGACAAAAGAGCTGAACAGGAGGCTACTGTTACCAGTTGTCAAAAGCTCAAGAGAGAATGTGTTGCTTTGAATGCTGTTTGTGAAACTTTTAAAAAGAGAAAGGAAAGAATGATGAGAGCAAATGAAGAATACTGGAAAGATGGTACTGAAAAGAAGGATGCTAAACTATTTGTTCAGATTCTTCTACCAGATGCCAAAATTACAAACAAGAGTCATGACACACACCTTTTCAAAAGAATCTTTGGATGCCAAGATTGTAGAGCTAGAGAACCAAGTTAAGCAAATGGAAGCAACTATGACTCAATGGGAGGATGAGGGGATTGTTCTTGGTGGGGGTACAATAATCTTCATACCAGGGGGAAAGGACAAAAAGCAGATGACATAGCCAGTGACAGTGAGGAAGATTACAAGAAGGAATGTGAGGATCACAAGGAATCATAGTAATTTCTTACATTTCAAGATAAAAATTTGGAGAATCCTTGTGTAAATCCTCATGATAAATTTTGAGGACCCCAAAAATTGCCTTTTGAAACTTCAATCATTACTTACTAAAAAAATAATTTTTACCTCTTATACCTCAAATAACAATACAATCATTTAGAACTGCTGCATTGATCTCTTATTCATGAATGTAGAATAGAATAACATTAACTCTGTTGTCCAATTTCTTACTGTATAAGAGAGAGGATGAAGTGGGTAAAAATTTGGTTATGATATTCAAATCTTTTGGGAGCTTGAATAAGAACCCACCTTGATTGCAAAAGTTCCATCAAGGTAAGATGATTGTTGTGACATATTCTTTAATGATTTGGTAACAGTATATTGCTCAGAACATACCAAGTCCACAGAGCAAATTGATGTAGATATTAACAAAAGTTCCAAAAAAAAATCCCCAGAGTAGACCATACCACTGATCTATGCAAACATTTTGCTCTAGGCTGTTAAAAGGAGATATAGAAACCTACTGAGGGGTAGGTAAATCCATTGAGACCTGACTCCTAGGACCTGAATGGTACAAGATAGGACTCTACCTGCTGGGTCCCCAGGGGTCCCTGCACACTCAAATTCCCAATATCTCAACATTAGCAAACCACACAATGATGACGTTACTATACCATAAAGGGTGCTTTGGAAAATTCACAATAAAATAATGTTCTAGTTCCCAATTTTCAGGAAATGATTGTTTTTCCAATACTACTTGTTACAATGAACATGATTACACATAGTTTCCTGAAACCATTCTTTGGTTGGTTTGATCAAGCCTCAAAATGCTAATGAAATATTGGTTTGGGGCAGCAATCACCTGTTCTTTTTTCAAAAGCAACACAACAAAAAATTTCAATATGAATAAAAATTTACAGATAACATGTCATCAGGAAAAATATACTTAAGGAAACCATTATCCTACTAGAGATATCACATGCTCTAATAATAGGAAAACCACACATATTGGGAATGAGAGCATGAGGGGACCCCCAGGTACAGGTACCTGGATGAATAATGGGAGAAAACCCTAGAGGCATAGTCAATTATCACACCTCTGAAATTTGCAAAAAAGGATATACCGCCACTCCACCCTCTAAGTCCCCCAAGAAACCCAAAGCCAGCATAACCACCCCCAAGCTAGCCACATAATATCAAAAATTCAAAAAGTGACTGTTACAGCTTCCAAATGAAAAGCTTGACAACAATGCTAGGAGAATCACAACAACAACATAAGCCACCAAAAAACAAACTCCAACTACCACAAACACCCAACCATGCTGGGACACAAGGATATGTATACAACCTCTCTATGCCTGGTGTACCAACCCAAAGAAAGAGCAGAAACAGTCCTAAAATTTACAGAAAAGGACTGGAATTAGAAACCTTATTTCAAGCATGCACTAGAACAAGCAAAAGCCAAGAACTTGGAACTAATCTAGAAGCATAAGATCAAATGTGCACTTTATGAAGCAAGTAACACCAATGCCTGATGATACAAGAGGAAATACAATGGCAACTCCATGATCCTATGCTCCAAATACATAGTAGGAGGTGAATAGATTAGGTACAACATGAATGGATGGCAAATGTTATAACTTGGAAAACTGAAAATCACAGCATCAATAAAAACCATATTCTGAACAAGATGAAGCACAACTACTTTTCTAAAGCAGTAATCAAAGACCCCAGATAACTGCACATCCTAACAGAGATGATAAAGCTAATGAGAAAAGAAAACTTCAAGACCAGTGTAAATGGAGTGAAGTTGGACTTTAAAAGAATAGGATCAGATTTGACAAAAATGAACAAGGTACCAACCCAAAGAAAAATCAATGGTATTTAGAGTATATTGGATACAAAAATATAAATGAAAAGGAACAACCAAAAAGAAACATAAGACTATAAGCACACCAAAGGACAAATCATTCGAAAAGATATCATTTGCAGAAAACCAAAATAATCTAAAAGAAATCACAAACAATGTGCACTCCTAAAAAGAGCACATAACAGAACAGGGGAGAGGGACACAATATAGGCTTATAACCCATTAAGGTTTAGTACACAGTTAGTTAGTAGTAGAATGTTGAGTTCAACCAGGTCTGACTCTAGACTACTAACTAAGATAGTGGTTCTGTACCTTACCTATATGTTATCAGCAAAAAGAAACTCAAGCAGGTTTTTCCTGTTTTTTCCATAGTGACTGTATGGGTGTCACCCTATCTTTCTAGATACCCATCCCCCTATACAGAGTGAAAAATTGATGCCTAGTTGTGTGCAGGCTTAAAAAAATGACCTAGTTATGTACCTAGCCAGTCAATGAGATGTAAATGAAAAAAAGCAACTGCAGAGTGCACACACATACACATCGCTGATGCTAGCAAGAAGCAACCACCCAAAAACAAGGTAGGACCAAAGATTGCTGAGCACACATCACACAGGAGCAAGCACACTGACCATGTTTGCAGTTGTCTTCATGCCAATGACAACCATGTTACCAGTCACCACAACCTTTTTTTCTTGTGATGACCATCTTTTGTTTCTCAGTGACATCAAATTTGTGACTGATTGTTGTGTCATAGCAACTATTTTCTCACAATTTGAGTACCAGATGAATAAAAATGGTAAGAACATAATTTAAACCCATTTTCTTGCTTTTTTGTGTAGCCAACTGCATCATACAAAAATTCATCTAATTTGTTTTCTTACACGCTATCATCTTCTTGCCTTCATGATAATTTTTTAATAGGTGAACCATTTGGATAATACCAACAGCTGCAGTCACAGGAATGGATGTAGATTCTACCATATCCCTGTATGTAGTAGAGTATGATTTTTATACAAAAAGATTTTTTTACAAAAGTGACAGGAGTAACAATCAATCATCAGAGTCTCCCACCTGTGGAAGTCTTTGTTTCTTTTTACTTCTTATTCTTCGAAATTATTAAATCTGATTGTTGAATTTACAAATGAAAGATAGTGTCACTGGAAATATTGGAGCTGATGTGACTTGTTGAAAATAGAGTACTAAAAATATGAGAGTATCTGCTGTCTACATAAAATCAACAAACTACCAATTTAAACTCAACAATCAAATATTTTTAAATGATTTTGTGATTATATTTAATGCTAGATACTAGATATAGTTGATTGTGGAATATGAAGATTTAGAAAGAAGGTAAGGAATACAAATAGAAGTTGAAAGAACACAAAAAAATCTTTTTTCAGTTTTTATGTTCTATGGGATTCTGCATTAGTTGTGTGCAGAGACACAACTCACATACGTGACGTCAATCATCTGTAGTGCAGATGGACTGTGACACAGTGATGTCATGGATGAAGCACGTGCAATGACACACTGCATCAGGACAACTCCAGTTGTGATGCTGTGACCTCAGACACAGTGGCGTTCCATCACTCTGCGGCAGTACAACTCCAGTTGTGACACCAAACAGGTTCTCTAGGCATCTATTGGCTGCTTTGGGGAGTTTGCTTCACATGGAAGAACTGAACCCTACCGGACACAAACCTTAAGTAGATCATCCATAGGATCCTGTACATAATCAGGGGTCAAAGCAGGACTGGTGGATTTGTGAGTGCTTTTTAGAACTAGTTTAAATAGCTCATAATTTATTCACTCCTAACAAGATTATATTTCCTATTTTCAATAATTGTTGTCTGCATAGAGTGCAGATTCATTTAAAAATCACAAGGAACCATGTTTCACGGCTCTTCATATCACATAGATTTGCATACTTGCCTTTTATGTTTCGATGGTGTATGACCAGTTGATTGTTGCTATGTCTTAGTGCCCTGTAATTAATTTTGATCTCATCATTGCCATGATGAATTTGTTCATTTTTGACTGCTTCTGCTTCAGTTTTTTTACTGTTCTTTGGGATGTTGAAAATGTCCAGAAGAAGGACAGACTCAACATGTCCTAACATAGACATATACCGGTCATTTTTCCAGTCAATCAAAAAGAAGATATACCCATGCTACAGATGATGTTTTTCTGTTTCCATACCAGGTACCAGGTACGTAAAGGTATTTCTCCAACATGATACATCATGACAACATGCCGGCCTGGGCAAAATAGACTACTTTTGTGTAACAATTAACAATCATATGAGTAGACCTGCACTACATAGTACCTGTAAATTTGAAATATACCTGTACTCCTACCAAGATAATACAGTGGAGAATCAATCCTCATATGCGAAGACTGTATGACAGGAGGAGAGTGGATACAGTACAACAAGAGAGGATGGGAAATCCAACAAATCCAATAGAGATGAAAACCACCACATCAATCAAACAACACATATTGAATAAGACCAAGCACAACTACGTACCTGAGACAATTCTGTCTCACACTAATAGGAAAGAAGTACCTGTGCAGATCATCAAGATAATGAGAGAGGAAAACTACTCTGAATTTGGAATTAATATTGTGAAATCAGACTACGAACGAAACAGAGTTATCTTTGATGAAAACGGAAATGTAGAAAACAGAAGAAACAAACGTAGACACACGAATCCAGCAACAATTAAAAACAAAGAAGGGAAGAAGATAAAAACCACATAAGTAGCAAAAGATGTGTCACTTGAGAAAATAGCAGTGCAACCAGTCGACTTCAGAAATATTTTAGAAATATTACAAATACACCTTCGCGCCCCTAAAAAGGTGCGCACCGCACAAAGAGAGAAAATCACAAGAATTAATGTAGAGGCTTATAACCCAATACCTGGTAAGGTTTAGAACAGAGTTAGGAGTATTATCAGGTACATACATCTCAAACTGATAAATGTCTGTATCTGGTATCCATGAATACACACTACCAGGGGTAGTATGATTAGGAACTTTTCCAAAAAATAAAGTATTTGAAGGGAATATTGAGTTGTACATTTAGATTGAGGGGCTATAATAATTCCTAGGTACTAACTCTCTAGAGGACCTGCCCGTAGGACATACCGTTTTTACAGTAGGACTCTCTAGAGAGAGGACTTGCACTAGAGAGAACTATTTACGGTACCTGAACTTGGTAATCCTCTCTAGATACCTTATCACACTGATTATGTGGCCTGAAAATCTTTTTTACATGCGGCATTAGAAACGACACAAAACCAAGGCACACCAGATTTTTTTCGTGTCGATAGCCAGCAGCGAGACTTTGCGGTTATTGTTGTCTGCTGTGTGCTATCTTTCTTCCTCATATCACTACTATATTTTTCAACTGTATCAAAATCGAGAAAATATGAGATTTAGTATTGCCGTCTTGGCTATCACCTTGTTGCATGACAACCTCGACGGAGTGCAGGGACGTATCGGAGTTAATGATGGTGTAACAACGGAATCTAGAAGCTTTTTGTACCGGTTTCTTCCACGAGGCGGTCGAAGTCGTGGCCAAGGCAGTGCTCGAGGTCGTGACCGTGACCGAGACCAGGTTACCACAACTACGAGTACTGCTACTGGCGAAGACGGCGGAGAGGAAGACGACGAGGAGGGTGCTTGTGAGGATATTATACACCACAAAGAATGCATGGAGAGAAGTGATTGTAATTGGATGATGGCTCAATGTGGGAAAAAAGAGGAAGATAATCCTGAACCTGAAGATCGACCAATTGCTAGTACTGGTCCGATTGGTGGTCCGATTGGTGGTCCAATTGGTGGTCCAATTGGTGGTCCAATAGGTGGTCCAATTGGTGGTCCAATAGGTGGTCCAATTGGTAATAATAATAATCAAATGGCGGGTGTTGCATGGAAACGGTGTATTGAAGAAGACGTTCATTGCAGTAATTTCGGTTACGACGAAGAAACAGATTGTTTTCCTGATTGTGATGAAATATGCAAGAATGGTACAAAAGAATGTAAATGGTCAGGATATTCCTTTTGTAAACTGAATAATAGCGAAGGCGACCTCTACTGCGAAATGCCAGAAATGTCATGTGATGAAAGTTCATGCAAAGCAGAAGGTGGTACATGTGTAGGAATGAATGATGACCTTTGTGGTACTAAAGTTTGTAAGCAAACACCTATTAACGCAACGTTGGGTTTAAATCAACTTGCTGATTGTAATACCGATATCAAATGCAGTGGTCATAGTGATTGCGAAAACGATGGATATTGTGTCAATTTGTATTCATATTGTGGTCTCGCATTTTGAAGAATGAGTTGTTGAATGTATGACTAGAAAGTACTTAATACTTTAGTTCATACCTAGTCTAGGTCCAAGGATGACGGAGATGATAGACTTTCAGGAATAAGTCAAGGTTTCTAATAAAGCAACCTCAGACGCTTTGGTGATGATTTCAAAACCAGACCGGTAAGTAGAACTACCGTTCTCAAATGAACGGCTGTAAACATAGTGATAAACGGATCGGTAACAACAATCATGTCATCTCTTAGAAAATAGTATAATTTTCATTTTTAATAAGTTTTTTCGAACTAGTCATATCTCACCTCCAGGCTTCATTTCTATGTTGAACTTGATATAAACCAAAAAGAGAGATTATTCTGAGTAAAAGATACAGTATTGTGAAAACGCGAGTTTTAAATTTGAGTGATCCTTCGCTATATTATACTTTGATACTTTTCCATTTCTTTCTTAGTTTTTCAAAAATAACTGCAAGGCACTCGACTAATATTCCCTTCACGAAAACCATCTTTTGGATCGTACGTATAACGGCGATGGGCTACTCCGTATTTTTTTCTTGTATCATTTGAACGGTCTTGTGAGAGTTTTTGTTCTGCATGATCAATCAAAGAAGCTATGGGAGTATTAAAGGCGTTGTCAAGGTAATGATATTCAACCCGCTGTGACAAACGAGTCAGC
Source organism: Asterionellopsis glacialis (assembly GCA_014885115.2). Lineage (NCBI taxonomy): Eukaryota > Bacillariophyta > Plagiogrammaphyceae > Rhaphoneidales > Asterionellopsidaceae > Asterionellopsis > Asterionellopsis glacialis. The sequence goes on from WKLE02002275.1 coordinate 20,266, forward strand.
AATTCATAGCTAATTGTATTGCACCACTTTGCTATTTCATCAACAGACAAATGATCACCCCACAACTCGACTTCATCGCCGTTTTCTATTTCCGTGTGGGTTACATCGATACATAGCATATCCATTGAAACACGTCCAACTAGCGGACATGTTTTTCCATTGAACCAAACAGGTGTACCAGATTTTGCATGTCGTGGATATCCATCACCATACCCTATCGCAATCGTAGCACATTTACAATCGCGCTCTGCTCGCCATGTGGCACCGTAGCCAACGGTATCACCCTTTTTAACATTCCGTACGGCTATAACCGGTGCAGTCAATTGCATGACAGCTTGTAATCCCAGTTCTATGGCAGTTTGTTCAGCGAAAGGAGATGCACCATACAATATTATTCCAGGTCTAACCCAATCTTTTCTACAATCTGGACGTGTTATCAGTGTTGCTGAATTAGCAATACTGAGCTCTGAAAAGTCATGGCTTTTTGCAACCTTATTGAATAAACATATTTGTTCGTTGTTAAGTGGATGATCTGGCTCATCAGCACATGCCATATGGGTCATTAAGTTTATCGAGTCACAATTATCGCTGTCTTGTAACGTATTCACTACCGTATCGATTTCTTCAGGCGTGAAGCCTAAACGATGCAAACCGGTATCGACTTTGATCCAGACAGGTACCGCTACTGGACATTGTAATTGTGAAAACCAACTCAGTTGTTGAAAGTCATGTACAACCAGTATAAAATTTTTTTCAACCGCGATTTGCATTTGTTCAAAACTTGGACAACCTTCTAATAACAGAATATCATCATGAATACCAGCTTGACGCAATTCTTCTGCCTCTCCAAACGTTGCAACGGCAAATCCATCGACAGAAGCATCATGATTATTCAACAGCATCTTGGCGATGGCAACAGCACCATGCCCATAGGCATTTGCTTTCACTACCGTCCAAACTTTGGCATCACCCGCAATTTTTTTAATACATCGTAGATTGTGCAACA
>WKLE02002277.1:0-19055 GCA_014885115.2 Asterionellopsis glacialis
TTTCCATGTTTCTATATGATTTCGTATAATATGGTGGTCGTCGTCCCATCAAAATGTCGGTTTGTTCATAGAACTTTTCTCGACCAGCTGGTTTTGTGAATGTGTCACTAACGTTGTTTTCTTTATCTACTTGCTCTAATCGCAGGTGGTCGTGTTCGATCCAATCTTGGATTGCAAAATGTTCCATATCCATATGTCGTGTGCGTCTTGTTGGTTGGCCTGAATTGGCCATGTGGAGTGCACTGTTGTTGTCTTCAAATAGGACTGTTGGTAGTTTCTGTGAATATCCTAGTTCATGAAGTATGGATCGAATATACAAGATCATCTTGCCGGCTTCAGCAGCGGCTGCAAATTCTGCCTCCATTGATGACAATGCGATAGTGGGTTGAAGTTTTGTTTTATAAGCAATCACTCTGCCTGCCAGCATAATGGCAAGGCCCGTAACCGATTTGCGGTGTTTCTTATTACTGCCCCTAATCAGAATCGACAAACCCGTGGATAACATTTGATTGTTTTGATTTGGGAATACGAGTGTTAGAATCTGTATTAGATACACAAGGTTCTGGTTCTACGTGTGGTAGTTCGATTAGTTTCTTGTGTCTCCAGAAATGGATACCTCGGTGTTTAGTCAATGCCAAATATTTGACAAGGTGCCGGAGTGCTTGATAATGGATTTTGGCAGGATTATTACTATATTGTGATAGTTTTATAACTGCTGCTGATATATCTGGACGTGCCACCATCATGGCGTAAATAACTTCTCCAATCACTTGTCGATAATTGAAGTATTGTTTCTGAAGATCTTGTTGTTCCTTGAGAGTAGTTGGTGTCTCCGCAAGTTCAAGTTGTGTGAGGTATGTTGTGTCATCCCTCATCCGGATGGGGTTGTGTTGGGTATTTGTTTCATGCCATCCATGGTGGTCAAGTACCCGATTAATGAATGATTTGCAGGAGATCCTGATATACTCATCTGTTTGTAGTACGTCTACTCCATTAAATTTCTTGATTATTCCCAGATCATTCAGTGGGACGCTTAGATGATTCCCAATTTTATTTTTAATGGTCTTTGCTAACTCTAAGTCTGTGCATGCAATGGCAAAGTCATCCACTTGTCGTAGAAATAAGACCTTGCAGCCTTGAATGGTGGCTTGGTATATACTACGTTCATTTGTAGTATTGGTGAAGTCTTCCACTTTGAGAATCTTGGTAATGTGTTTGTCCCATAGTCGTGGTGATTCAGGGTGTCCTTGTATAGCATGTAAAACAGGCAAGACATATCCTTTAGGGATAGGAGGATGTCCCAAATGTTCCGTCCACCATTCTCTAAATTGATCCCCAATTTCCATGTAAAATTGTTGTTGTGGTGGTGGGGCTTCAGCAAATGCGTTACCGGCATCTGCGCCAACGACAAACATGCCTTCAGAGGCAGCCAATGCCCAAAACAGGCAAGCAATAGGTTGTTCAACGCATGAAGCATAAGTGTAAGCCAGTGTAACCGCCTTTCCATATCGTTTTCCTCCATTACATGTACCTCGTGCCTTAAGGGTTCCATTGTCTTTGATGTAATAAGACCATACCCATGGTAGGACTGTTGCGTTCTTTGGCTTGGGACAGGGATTCCCAAACATCTTTTGTGCATCATAGTTATCTAACTGTTTCCATTCAGCTTTCTTCCAGTCTTGCCAGGTATCTTTCTTTTGAAGTTGTCTCCTCGTGTACGTAGTGGTAGTATGTCCAGCAGCGATAGCTTGGTGTATCATAGCTTCCGTAACCGGTGGAGGGAATAACTTATCTTCCCATAGATCCTCTGTTTCTCCATATCGTAGGACATGTAGGTGATGTGCAATTGCATTTAGCTGGTCGAAGTGAAGCTGTGGTATTCCTGTGCCTGTGAGTGGGGCAGAAATTTCAGGATGGGTGAATGTTATGGTACATTCAGTCTGATGATTAGCCTTTAAAGATTCTATTTGTTCCTTGAATTCTTGAACGGTATCGATGCGAATGCCATTGATGCCTCGGATAGTGGAGTGTCGTAGACGGCTACGCCAATTACGCAATTGGGCAGCGGGTGTTCCTGATTTACAATTCTTCACTTCTGGTTTTGAGTAGGGATGATTTTTATGGAGTACGAAGCCCAAGGTTGGATGGTGTGGATCAACCTTTATTGTTTCTGTAGTGGATGGACCATATATATCTGTAGACATTTCCAGCTGTAGTACATCGGGGTCAGAATAGAAAGGGGACATGGTGTTAGGCTCCACAATTTTGTGAATGATTGGGATGGTTTCGTCCAGACAGAGTTTTGCTGCCACTGCAGTAGTTGGACACGCTTTCTCATGAAGAGCTGGAGGGGAATCGTTGACAATAAACTGTTGTGGTGCACCATATGCATCGCTTTCACTATCTGCTGCATATTCAATAAGTCGGTCAAAGAATTCTGGGCGTAGTTGCTTTGGTGTCCCATAGTGGTATTCATCATGGTTGGCATGTCTAGCTAACTTTGTGATTTGTGAATCGGTGTCATAGAACACAATATTCTTGTGAGTGCCACTAAACCGGAGAAATATACCTTGAGATGTGTGATCTGTCAATTTTGCTGGATGGGTACCTGGGTGTCTTGCCGTGACATGACTGCCAAAGATACGTAGATGAGATAGATCTGGCATCTCTCCTGTCCATGCTTCATATGGGGTCCTCTTAATTTTAGTGTGATACGTGCGGTTGTATAAGTAGACTGCGTATATGAGTGCATCTGCCCAGAAGATGGAACTAAGGCCAGCTGTGAAAAGCATACATCTGACCATATTTCCTAGTGTCTGATGGTATCGTTCACATTTACCATTTTGGGATGAGGCATCTGATCCTGTAGGCTCAATGATATATCCTGCCTCTGCTATTGCCGTACGGAATTCCTCACTTGCTTGTAAGTCACCTCCTTGATCCATCCTCACATAGCATTGTGTCTCACCTTTTCGTCCATGTTTTTTAAGAAAAAGTTTGACTGCGTCAATGGGTGGGTGTTTGGACTTGGTTGGGAATACCCAATTTACCCTGGTGTACACATCTGTTATCAGGAGATATGATGTATAGCCTTCCCTGCTTGTAATGATGGGCTTATCTTGTTGGGTTTTTAGTTTGATTCCGTTTGGGTCTCGGCGTCTGTTCTGTGATTGTACTGGTGGACCTCTCATAAATCCGAAGTCCATGTGAAAACGTTCGCCCGGTTTAGTAGCCTTACGATGATCCTCCTTGCCCCTATGTGCTTTCTTCATCTTTGCTCTTAAACAGCTGTCACAGTCAAATAATGGGTGGAGATTTGCCACATCAGGCATCCCGGTAGAATGTTTAGAAGTTTCGATTAAACGGTCGACGCCTGGGTGGGCTAAGCGTAAGTGCCATGCCTCACATTCCAATTGGGACGCCCTGGGTTTGGGTTTAGCTTGCTTAGGAGTTGGTGGACAAGTCCCCTGCCACTTTCGGATTGGGAGTTTTGACTGGGTGCTGGTAGTCTGTGGTTTCCAGTATTCAGCTGGTGGATCCTTGAGAGAACGTCTGTGTTGTGTTATCGGGTGCGTGTTGGTCAAAGGGTCTGGTGGTTTCTTTGGAGGCTTTGTTGGATGTTCCTTAATTGGTGGTTCTTCCCTCTGTTCCACTTTTGCTATGTAGGTGGTCTCTGTGATGTTCTCAATCCCAAAGTGGAATCGATCACTATCGGTAATGCAGGCGTATTCATCTGGTGCGAACTTTAAATTATTATTTGGGTTCTGGGATGGGTCATCGACTGATTTTGCCATGTATGCCTTGGAGATGGTTTCCTCATTGGTTGTGGTTGAAGAATCCTTCGGTACAGAATCCCTCGACTGAAGAGTGTTTAGTGTAATGTGGAATATTCTGTGGTGGTAAGTCTGATGGGTATACTGGTTCCCCAGGTACTAAATCCTTGATATCCCGTAGGGGAATTTCGTAGAGAGAACATGCTGCCTTCAGTTGTTGGTAAAATTGTAGCATTGGTTCCTCACTGAGATCCGTTAGTTTCATATCAACTTTCATGCTCAAAAATGCCTTTTCTTGATAGTAGTTGATTATACTGTGGTTGAGGATTCAGATGCTGATGGTAAGTTGACGGTTGATGATTATCTGGTGGAGGCTTGGTTTGATACGGTGGTGGTACTGTAGGGCCTTCAAACGGTTCGTCCATGTGTAAATGTTGTGTTGCTGTTTTTGTGTAAGGGTTTTGAAACAGCGGTGGTTTCCTGTATGGATTATGATGTGGGTGATCCTGAGGGGTTGCCACAGCTGGTGCTGGTGGTGAGGGGTTGGGACGGGATGGTTCTTGATTGCTCATGTTTCGTAGGGAGTCTTGAATAGTGCGAATATCCTCCTTAGCAATATCACGAACGTCATCTGCATGTGCCTGAATGTCATCAATGTACATATCGGCATTTGTATCCAATTGCTTGTGCATAATTTCAATACGTTCATTAATCTGTTCCTAGAAATCATCCATCTGTGCTGTCAATGTGGTGAATTTTTCCTGTACATACGTTGTAACCGAGTTCGGTTCTTGACCTACAGTATTACTTATCTCCTCTATCCGTTTGGTTAAAATTCGTACCTTGTCTTGGACAACTGACGTTGGTTTCTTCTCAATTTGAATAATGCGTTCCTGTAAGGATTGAATTAAACCTTTCTGGGTCGTAGTCTCCAATTTTGCACTCAGGCTTATGTCCTTGCATGTCTACTGGTCTTTACGAATACCGCCTAGTTGGTCGCTGAAGGTAGATATGAGTTGTTGATTCGCTAGCACCGTCGTACGGAGTTGTGCCAATTGTTTACGTTGTTCTTGAATCTCCTTTTGGTGTTCCTGAATAGTTGACGTAAGTGATGATATTGTTGTTTGTTGGGTTTGTATCAAATTCTGTTGGTCTTGCAACTGTTTATCTGTTTCTTGAAAAACTGTTCATCTGTTTTATCAGGAAGCTTTGATTGCAGTAGGCGGATGGAGGTCCAAATATCATCGTTCCGTAGCGTCTGCTGACGGTCTTGTTGAATACGGGTGTCCCTGTCTGCTGTCATCGATTGCTTCAGTTCCTGTATTTGACGTGCCAAATCCACTATGGTGACTGTTGGTGTAGTTCCTTTATTCTCATGGGTTGGAGTAGAATCCTCCGAATTTGTGGCATTAGAGGTTGAATCTGGGATGAATTCATTCAGTTTCATTTCTTCTGCCCCCTGTCCTTGTTTCCCATACTGGTACGCTACTTGTAATTCTGGAATTTGGGCATGAGGTTCGGATTCTTGGGATGGTTGGCTTCAATTATTTAGATCCGTAGGATGACTGTCCTCTGTGATTTGACTTAAATCCTTGTCTGGAGGTTCCTTATTTGTCACTTGCTGCGTGTTTTCGGAATCGTAAGTGTCCTGGTGAGGGTGCTCTTGAGATGCGAAAGTGTCCTCATGAGGAGCGGCCTGGCCTGGATCCGTCGGTTCATGGTCATTCGAGCGTGCCGTATCATTGCGGTTATTCGGGGTCTTGTCAAGTGTAGAAGCCGTTATTCTGTGGTCCTGATGATCAGGTTTTGGATTACGTGCTGGTGGTTTAGATGGTGAAACAATGTTGCTAGTTGATGGCATCTTGATGATGTGTTTGAGTGTATAATTTAAACCATTAAGATCACTCTGAATTCCCGGGATGCGGAGTTGTTTAGCCATAGCCAACATTTCATCCGTATACTTGTGCGGGAACCTCTGCCATTTCGGAATCTGACGCTGCTTCATGTTCATGAATTTGTCGCGATGGCGGGTAGGGTGACTAGAAGTGCCGGTGTATTTGTCAACATAACAAAGAATATGAGCTAAGAGAGGTGTTCCCAGAGAATCTTTGTTATATGAATTGGAGAGAGTCTTTTGCCCAGGCTTGCTCATGGTGCGAAGGATGTGGCAAAGACGGTCACAAGATGTGTTGCTTCGATGAAAATTGGTGAAACCGAAGAAGAATGTCGACGTCGACTTTTTCTCGTAGGTTTATATACCAAGTCTACGGGGCGTGCAGGCTCGGATTGCAAAGTGAATGAGTAACAAAAATAAACGGAGCTTCGTTCACGGTGCCGTGTTTGACAATGGTCAACGGGGCCGTGAAGGAAGATGGATACCAGTTCTATCACTACTATTTGTTGTGATGAGACTGGTGGGTTGTTGGTTGTATCGCGGGGGAAGCTTTTAAGGTGCTTATAACCTGTCAGAGTCCGAGGAGCGGGTGATGATAAACCTATTCCTAAAACTATGTTTATTCTACTACTAGTGACCTTCGGTCTGTCCCTCTCCTCTCACAGGTATATCTCGTAAGTATTCCATAAATGAGTAGGAGCACCAGTGAAGAAGGAATTTGATGTCTTTTTTGGTTGCGCCAGCTATGTGAAGCATAATGCAGGCACCTACCCGTATTGAATGTGGTGAATATAGTTTGAGTTCTTTTGGATTTGTAATATTATAAACTTTGGAGGCGACATGCTGGAGATGTTTGGAGACATGGTGTGCTTTTATGAGTACTGGTGGTGATGACAGGGTGGGTCGGTAGAAGGATAATGGATGATCCCTGGGTAAATTAGGGGATCAAAGAAATTGTTTGCGTATTCGAAGGGATGCGCAAACAGGACAATGAAGAGGATCATTCTCGTTGCGGGAAAGAGATTTTGTTTCTCCTTTGATTCTGTTTTTTTGGAACCGCCAAAGGTATTGAATGCAAGTGAGCTGGTTGAGGGTGAGAGAATGCTCTCTAGTTTGTAAGATACGAGTGTCATGTTTGCCAAAGTAGAGGACGTTGTCAAATTGAAACGCGAGAGTATCGCCATCTGGTGATAGCTGGCGTTTGTGATAGGTTGGGTTTTTGTCAGGTTGGGCCCATTTGGAAATACAAAAACCTGTATATTCACCTATAATATGCCAACCAGCAAGTGCAGAGTCGAGAGAGTCAGGCGATTGTGGATCAATAGTGGTGAGCATATGATCAATCATAGCTTTAGTCACTGAGTTTTGTTTGTCAACTTTTGATTCCCAACGTCTTTGTTCCAGTTTGATGCGGGTAATTTCATGGAATTCTTTTCCATACTGTTCAAGACAGGGATTGTGAAGGCATGGTGTTCCGTGAGTGCGGATCCTTGCCGCTGCCATCATATATTGTTCAGCTGTTTTGTATTTTATTATTCATGAGTCTAAATTGTTGTCTTGGAGTAAGTCTACGAGAAAGCATGCCATAATGTTATTGACTGACTCAATGTCCATAATGGGTACATCGTTTGTTGAGGCTGACAGGTTGGGTAAAAGATTTTTTCCTTTACACCAGTTTATGAAGCATTGTGCTCGTTTATCAGCTGTCCGAGCATTATTGGTTTCTTGAGTGAACTTATTTGTCCCATGCACAATGCTGAGTGTATCTCTGAGAGCAGTTCGGCACTGGGTCGGTATAATCGACATGATGCCAGCCAGGGATTGTCCTGGTATAAAGTAAGTAAACGTTCGTGTGAGTTTTCATATTGATAAATGCATGAAATGGCATCAGACTCATTTTTTTCTCCTTTAATGTATTGTGCATTGGTTCCTAAATTTGGGTTGTGCATCATTAAGCGGGATAGGATTATAGACAATAATTTTGCTATGGGAGAGCCTGTAGATGCAGTATTGGTCCATGACTCTGTAGCTTTATTGTCTACTTTTTGGAGGAGTATTGAATGCTTAGGAGGTTTTTGCATGTGCTGTAAGGCAAGGCATGATGGCATATTCTAAGTTGTTGATATCAATGATTTGGTCCATGATTGAGTTTTTGAATTTTATTGTTTTTTGGTGTATATGATCTGGCCATTTATGGTAGAATTTAAAGTTGAGATCATAGCTAAAGCCTCCACTGCCATAGATGCATGCATCACTGACTTGTTCGAAAGTTGGATTCCTATCAATAAGAAAGCCAATAGGTATTTCCCATTTGGGGCTATTAGATGATAGAATGTTGATTAAAGCATTGATAATACGGCGAGAGATGGTGTCATAATAATATGCAGTTTTTGATTTCCAAAGTAGTTTTGCTGTAGTTGGGTCTGAACCTGTCAAAAGGTGATATTTTTGTAGTTTGTGATTGATCCATGTTGTGTCCTCATGAGTTATGAGGTATTTGAAATGTTTGTGTAGTATTTTACGCTTTAATCATTTGCCATTTTTTGCAAGGGATTTTTTCAATTGATCGTATAATGATTGATAAAGGAATTTTCCCAAGGACAAATAATAGCAGCATCGTTGAGGATGCCCAAAAGACGTGCTTGTTCTAGTACTGTACCTGATTTTCTGCCAGGATGATAGGGACGGAGTTGTTTTAATATTTTTGAGCGTTTTTGATCCGGTAGGGTCACGGTCATTGTCCTTGTGTTGATGGTTCGGCCACATTGTGTTCGTTTGTAATGAACTATAAGGTCATAATATTTTTTGCAAGATATCTCATCAGGGCAAATTTTTGTGTTTGGTTCGCCTAAAACTAGATAAAGGCTTTCTATACTGGCTTTTAGTGCACATGGTGCTCTTTCACGGATATCTGCCATCATACTATCATCTACGTGGGTATGAGATTCCGTAGGGACCGGTTGGCCATCAGATCCTAAGACGCCTTTATTTATGGAGTCTTGTATTGCTTGGGTGAAAGTGGTATTTGGTGATGGTGGATCAGAATATTGGACCGTTTTTACAAGATCGTCGTGTTTTTTAAGATGTCTGAATTATTGAAAATGGATTTCATTAAGAGCTGGCAAGTGCACCAGAAGGGTTCCCAGTTGGACGGGCTAAAACGGCTTCCAAACGTTTGTCCACATGGGAAGCCCTCAAGTCCATTTCCTGCAAATGCCATTGGGGAAATGATGTCAGGTGCATATTTTGGTTGGCAAAAGCAGCCTGCTACGTCATCGTCCATAAGGAGTATGTCCTGATTGGGATAAGTGATGCGTAGGTTGTAAATACGTGTTAAATGGGCTTTCCATTTGGTGGCAAACGTGATTTCTGGTTCTGTGTGTTTTGTCACCAAGTCATTAATTGCGATAGAATCTGGATGTACACAAAAGGTGCCATCATAAACAAGGCGATTGTTTTTGCCTGGTTGTACAACTAATCCTTGGGGATTGAAGTGTGCATTGGGTATGAAATATTTTGTCCATTCAGGTAAAAGTATTGTATAATTGTGTTTGTCTTCTTTGTTTAAAATTTTTGCAGTTTGTTCTGGGTATTTGTTGAACGAAGGGTGGTTGCCAAAATTTAAATATGATATGTAATTTTTTTGTGTCTTGTAATGGTTAAGACGGGAAGGAGTACCGTAAGTTAATACTGCTTTATGGATGTATAATCTGCATTGGTTGTTAGGGGTTGAATATTTTTTAGAATAGATTGGACATTTCTGTGGTTGCCGGTGTAATTGTTGCCAAGGTATCGCATCACGTTGCCCATATTAAAATCGTAGTGAATAGAGCATGCTAGTAATAATTGAAGTCTTTTGGTGGGTATAGATTGTTGTTTTTTGTAGAGAATATTGTATTGTAGTAAGGATTGGAAATTGGTAGATGTTGACTGAAGCCATGATTTGTACAATTGTGTTGAATGTGGTATAGATAGGAATATAGCTTGTAGGTCGTGTTTTGTACAGTATGATGATTTAAAAATTTGTAGTAGAATATGGTGGGAGTTTGGTTCTACTAAGTAGCTATGGTGTCTTGAAAGTCTGTCAAATCTTGATTTTGATGACATTAGTTTAGTTGCTGGTGGATATTTTTGCTTACCTGGTGTACGTTTGAGTATAGTTGGAGTGTTGTTAAATGTTACTTTTTTGGTTGTAAGTAGTGTGTTGTGTGGTTTTTTTGTGTTTGTAATTGATGGTTTGACTGGATGATTAAGTTGTGACATATTTTGTTGTGGGTGTGTGTTTGTTGGTAGTTGTGAAGATTTGGAAGAGGTGATTTTTGGTATTGGTATGTTAGGTTGGACGATATATATTGGCATATCGTCTATTGGATTGTGTGTGGATAGTTTGGTTTCCATTGTATTATTGATATTGGTTTTCTTAGGGATATTATGGGTACTTTTTGTTGATGGTTGCCTCGCCTGAGTAGTACAAAATGTGTTCATTTTTGGTTGCAGTAGGGATAAAGGATTTAGGGTTCGATTGAAAAAGATCTGCATTTATTTTACATGTTGGATCAATGGGTGTCCATGATGTACTAGTCAGCGGTCTGTTGCTTCAGGTTTCATTAGTGATTGTGGATATGGTTGAGCCAGATGTGTTGTTTTTAGTTGTTGTAGTAGTCGACGATTTTTGTTTGTGTGTTTCATTGGGTTTGTTGGTGTTAGATTGGTTATTTTGTTGGGAATTAGAATTGGTTTATTTTGATGCATCAGCAAGTTGATTTTCCATTGATGCATAGCCTGATGACAAAGAAATGCCTGGGGTGCTGTTTATATAATTTGTAATTGATGTTTTCATGTTAGGATCCATGTTACTATATGGTATGTGTAACATGTTGCATTGGGATCCACATGTGCATGATTTTCCTTCTAACGCAAAATATAAACACTGTTTTTTGTTTTGTTCTTGACAAAAGGGGAGAGAGATGCAAACGCCATTGTTGTTAACGATGTAACTACGGCTTTTTTGTCTGTTGGTGTATTACCTTGTGTAGTAGTGGTGTCCTGAGTATTGTTGGAACGGTCTGAAGTTTTTTGACGCTTGGTATTTGTTTTATGGTCAGTGATATACATGCCAAGTCGAGCGGCGACGTCGACTGTTGATGATTTTGTAGCAAAAATGACTGGTGAAGATTGTGCGATGCAGATTGGGAGGTTGCAGATTACCTCTGTGTATGCTAAGGATGGTTTTTCTATAGCTTCGTAGGGAAGGTCTTTATCATTTTGGATAAAGCGTAGATAAGTTGGATTATATGTGACATCAACGTGTGCGGAAAGGATATTTTGTAAGCTTGTTGTGAGAAGCATAGCTGGTATGTGTGGATAATGTTTTTGGTTCAATGTAAACCAAGTCTTATGATGTCAGCTAGGCTGCAAATGTGTTTTGTGATGAGTGGGATGCTGGTTTGATCTGAATGATCAAAATAAAAATGGAGGATCGCATCAAGATTAGCAATTGTTGAAAGGATATCATCTATAGTCAACAATCTTCTGGTGGATATGTTCATTTTTGTTGTGCGACAACAACAATTGGGATTATCTGTATTGAGGAGTTCATCTTGATCAGCTTCTAGGTAGTCCATGAGGTTTATAGTATCTTGTTTGGGAAGGAAGTTGAAAATGCTGAGTTTGTGTTGTAATGTTTTTTCTGCATGGACGATGTCTTTGTTGATCCAGGAGAAGTTTTTTAGTGCAGATATTTCCGCATGTGCTAAATCTTGAATGGAGGTAAGTTTTTCAAGATAGTCGTGTCCTGATTTTTGAAGTTCACAAATGGAATCAATATGGTTGTTGATTTTGTCCCGTGCGAGTGTGCTGGACATTGTTAAAGATTCTGTGAATTCTGTATTGAGTTTTGGTAGGTGAATATGTTTTTCATCAAATTCATTAGCGACGGGATAGCTACCGAATAGATATAGTCATTGTTTTATGCGTAGGGTTGTGACTGCTGATTCTCTGTCAGTTTTGGAGACTATTTTTACTTCTGATGGTGGTTTTGAAGATGTGTCTATGGACACTGCTGATGTTGAGGGTGTTGTAGGTAGTGGAGTTAAATGGTTAGGTAAATGTTGTTGGTATTTGTCTGGGTTTTTGGAATTGAAAAGTGAAATTGCAACTTAAGCTTTGTGTAGGACACGTTCTTGACAGGAAATGTACTCTTGCTGGAATGGGAAGCAAGCCTTGATGGTAGTTGTAAGTTTGTTGTACATGATTGGTATGTCATGTTGACTGGGTGGAAGAAGTATAGACGGAATATTGTCGATGAAGTCTTTGGGGAGTGGAGAATTATCGGTGGTGTTCCAAATAGTATCCCATGCCTGGGCGGCTTCTTGGGCGGCCGGATGATAGTCGGCGAAACTTTTTAGGACTTGTCAGTAGAAATATTGCCTTCAATGATAGGGTGATGGGCACAAGTGGAATGGCTCGTGGATAGAGCATTAAATGGGTATTTCCTTGAAGGAAATTTTTATGTCTGGGGTCTCATCGAAAGTATCCAAAAATGGAAGTGCCTTGTCATTGAGAGTATCAGATCCAGTTGGCAATTTTGATATTGTTACATCATTTTGTAAAGTAGTGTGGTACAGTAGGTTTCCTAAAGCCTTGTTGAGGTCGATGGTAGTTGGAGAAGGAGGGAAAAGTTTGTCGGTGAGACTGCCACTTATAGTAGTTGGTTGGCCATTCTCGTCAAAGCCAGTGAGTTCTAAATTGTTGAGAATAATGACTTGGCCGTCATAGAAGAACGCAATGCCAATGATATGTTGGCTCAATAGTAAGTTGAGCCGTGCTGATTTGTTACGAGCGGGGTTCCTCCAAATCTCAATGGGGCTAAATCCATCAGGGAAGATAGGTTTCTTTCTGAATTTGCTGAAATTACCAGCAGCTTCAACTTGGTAGTTGTAAGGAAGAGTCTCGAAGGACATGGTCGGAGTGTTGATAGTATGTTGTTGGAGAAAAGTGTGATGAACGGTTCTTGAAGAATAAAAGTATTGACGGCGGTTGCTATCAATAGTTGATCTTGATGGTGCAGGCATCAATATTGTGAGAGGTAATGGAAGTGTTGTAGTAAGATTTGTTTTTGTGCCGCCATTGTAAAATTCTTGTGTATAATTCTACTGGGTTTTGTATAGGGCAGAGTGGCGCCGTGGTTTTTGTGAAGACGTGTATATTTTGTGTGGTGATTAGTAGTGTATCTGAGTCCCGGTTGTTTCTAGGTTAGCTTGGTATAGATTAGAATAATATTGGTATGATTGGTTAATTGCTGTTTGGAGTGTAATTGTTTGTAATTAATGTTGACATTAAATAAATAGCATGGTTGTTATATTGTTTAGTTGTACGTTATGCATGGCGGAAAGATAATATTTTTTTTTCCATGGAATGATCAATTCTAGTAATTGGTTGTGTTATCTTTTTATAGGGTATTATGTTATGCTGTGAGACGTGTTTGTTTGTAAGTGTTCTGGGAGCTGATGTGAGTAGGTGGTATGAATGTTTTTTTTTTTTAGACGGATTACCATGTTTGTTGTAATCAATAATGTTAGATTTGTTTTGGATGAATTTGATGAGTAATCGAAATAGATGACGGATTGGTGATGAAATCAAAGATGGATTGATATTGATCAATCAATTATAGAGGGTATATAGAATATCATTTTGTTGGGGGGGAAGTTTTTGTTGTTGATTCTTGTTTCCATTCCGCAGAAATGGTCATGGATGGCCCGCGGGGACATGCATTACGGCATTTTGATTGATAGACGACCTAATGTTGGTTGTAGGTCATGGGCATGAAAAACAAAATTTCTTCTCTCATGGCTAGGACTCTACTTCCAATGCCATTGTAACAATCAACCAAAACAAAATCAACAAATTTGTGAGGAAGCTTTGCTCTAAACTCAGACTGATGTAGGTCAAGGATAGCGCTTACCAGTAGCGCGAGGGAAGGACAGACTCTTAATGCGCTAAGCGGGTAAAGCAGAAACGCACTTCCTGGGGAAAGCTTAACTGCCAAGTATTGTTTTCCGTCTGTCGTTGACAGACAACCGGAATCAAAAGCCGACTGGTGCATGGAAAGCATTCTGTAATGGCTGATTATTGAATAAATAGTCTGTCTGTCACCCGTTTTCTCGAAATTCCCGAATCGGAGATTCCCTCACGCCACCTTGTCCCATCGTACGTCTGTGGGTTGGAGACTAAAGGAGACTGACAGACGATAAGAAAGTATTTGATATTGTGATGGATGTTTGTAAGCTACTATTTATTGCTACAAAGATCCGTGACTAGAACAAATTCTTTTTTCTCAAAGAAAAAGGATCCTTGACTACCATTAATCCACGGTAAACCATGACGAATGGATCGGTAGAGAAGTTCAAGGGTTCAGGGTGAGGTATGTATACCTCTAACTGACTCCAGCCCATAAACGTGATGGGAACGGTGGTGAGGGGGAAAAAAGGAAACTTCTTTGTGGGAGTAGGTATGTTTTACGTGTGTTTGTTGTCAATGCAGCTCATGTTGTATCATTATGTGACTTGTTTCAGGTATATCGCACAGATACTCCATGAAGGAGTTAGAGCGCCAGCGGAGTAAGAATTTGATGTCCTTTTTGGAGGCTTTTGCAATGTGGAGCATGATGCAAGCTCTGACGCGTATAGAGTGAGGAGTATAGAGTTGTAAAATTGATCGGTCGGATGTTTTATATACAATAGATGTAATGGTTTGTAAGTGGTTGGTGACATGGGATGCTTTTATGAGTGTAGGTGTAACTACATTTGGTGATTGGAATAGAGATAGTGGATGATCGTGGGGGAGGTTTTTACAGCAGCCGAAATGTTTGCGTATGCGTAAAGCGGCTCTAACCGGGCAATGTAGGATGTCTTGGTCATTGCAAGAGAATGATTTTGTCTTGCCCTTTATGCCGTTTTTTTGGAAGCGCCAGCGGAATTGGACATGTGCGATCTTAGTAATATCAATGAGGGGGGTGTCTGGCTCTTGTTGGATATGGGAGCCATTGGGACCGAAGAAAGTCATGTCTTTGTATTGGAAAGCAAGGGTAACGCCATCAGGGGAAAGTTGACGTTTAGAGTATGTAGGATGTTTGTCCGGTTGTGCCCATTTTGAGATACGGATGCCGGTGTATTCACCAATAACATGCCAATCAGCAAGAGCATTGGGAAGGGCAGATGGAGTGTTTGGATCAATGTCTATGAACATGTGATCAATCATGAGTTTTGATACTGGGTTTTGTTTGTTTACTTTGGTTTCCCAGCGGGCTTGTTCTTGTTTGATGTGTGATATTTCATGGAACTCCCTTCCTGTCTCATCGAGCCGTAGGTCATGGAGACGAGGAGTACCCTGGGATTGGATGTGTGCAGCTGCTAACATGTATCGTTTGGCTGTGTCCAATTTTATGTGACAAGCGATGAGGTTGTGTCCCTGTAAAAGCTCTACCAAATAGCAGGCCATGATGTTGTTGACACCTTCGATATCTGTGATAGGTTGTCCATTCAATGATGAAGTTAAGGTAGGGACAAGGTGTTTTTGTTTGCACCAATTGAGATAGAATTGGGTTTGTTTATCAGTTGTCCAAGTATTATTGGAGTTAGAAGTGAGTAGATTGGTCCCATGCACAATGCAGAGTGTATTTCCGAGAGCAGTTCTGCACTGGGTAGGTATAAGCGACAAGACGCTAGGTGGGGGGTTTCCTGGTATAAAGCGGATAAACGATCATGTGAGTTATTGTACTGGTAGATACGAGAAATGGCATCAGAATCATTGTCTTCTCCTTTGACGTGAACAGCATTGGTGCCCAATTGATTATTGTGCATCATAAGGTGGGATAATATGATGAAAAGGAGTTTTGCAATGTTGGAACTTGTAGATGCTTTGTTAGTCCATGACACGGTTGCGGTGTTATCCACCGTTTGAAGTAGGACAGGGTGTGCTGGTGGGTTGTGCATGTCTCTGAGGGCAAGACAGGAGCCTGCGTAGCCTATGATTAGGATGGCATATTCAAGGACGTTGATGTCGATGATTTTGTCCGATTTGTGTTTTTAAAATTTGATAGTTTTGTGGTGAATGTGATCAGGCCATTTGTGGTAGAATTTGAAATTTAAATCATAGCTAAAACCACCACCGCCGTAGATACAAGCATCTCCAATTTGACGGAAGGTTGGGTCCCATGGGGGGTTGTTTATAGTGATGATATCAAGGAGTGCGTTGATAATACGACAGGATATTGTATCGTAATAGCATTCTGTGTTAGACTTCCAAAGGAGTTTTGCCGTATCAGGATTTGAGCCGGTAAGATAATAATATTTTTGTAACTTGTGATGGACCCATGATGGGTCATGATGGTGTAAGAGATAATCGAAGTGTTTGTTAAGTCTTTTCTGCTTGAGTTGGTGACTATTTTTGAGGAGTGTTTTTTTTAGTTGGTCGTAAAGGGAAGTGTAGAGAAATTTTGCCCAGGGGCAGATTAAAGCCGCATCGGTGAGAATGCCTAGGAGACGTGCTTGTTCGAGAACTGTTCCCGATTTTTGTCCCTGGTGGTAGGGGCGGAGTTGCTTGATGAGTTTTTGGCGTTTTTGCGTGGTCAAGGTAACAATCATCTTCCTGGTGTTGATGAGACAACCACATTGTGATCGTTCGTAATGTGCAATCAGATCTGCATATTTTTTGGAGAGATATTTCATCACGGCGAATTTTTGTGTTGGGTTCGCCAAGGACTAAGTAAAGACTTTCAATACTGGCTTTAAGTGCTTGGGGTATGTGTTTGCGTATGTCGGCCATCATGTTGTCGTTGACATGGGTGTGGGCTTCTGTAGGTACAGGGTTGCCATCGGAGTTAAGGACGCCCATATTTATGGTGTCTGGGGTGGCTTGAACGAACTGTGTGTCTGGTAGGGGTGGTTCACAGTATCGAACGGAACTGACAAGATCATCGTGTTTTCGTAAGATGTCAGAGTTATTAAATATAGATGACATAAGGAGCTGGCATGCTCAACAAAAAGGTTCCCAATTAGATTGGCTGAATCTGCTGCCAAAAGTTTGGCCACAAGGAAAACAGGTGAACCCGTTGCCTGCAAATGCCATGGCGGAAATGATGTCAGGGGCGTGTTTTGGTTGTCGAAAACAGCCAGCAATGTAGTCATCGATGAGAAGTATATCCTGGGTAGGGTACGTTATTCTCAAATTGTAGAATCAAATTATGTGGTTCATCCATTCTGTAGAGAAAGTAATTTGGGGTTCGGAAATTTTTGTGACGAGGTCGTTGATGGTGGTTGCTTGGGGGGTTGGTCGGAAGGTGCCGTCGTAAACAAGACAGTCGTTTTTACCCGGTTGGATTACCAGACCTTGTGGGGTAAAATGTGTGTTTGGTATAAAGAATTTTGTCCATTCAGGGAGAAAAATAGTATAGTTGTGTTTGTCCTCTTTGTTCAGAATTTTTTGAGTGTGTTTTGGGTATTTTGTGAAGGACGGATGGTTCCCATAGTTGAGGTAGGATCAGTAATTTTCATGTGATTCATGGTAGTTGAGACGGGATGGGGTGCCTTTCTGTAGAATTCTTTTGATAGAGTTGTAGTCTTGTGTAGATACCAATGGCTTGATGGTGTGGAGGATAGTTTTTATATTTCTGTGTGCGCCAGTATAATTGTTTCCTAGAAAGCGCATGACATTTCCCATATTAAAACTGTAATGTATCGAACAAGCCAGCATTAAGGTCACTTTGCTAGGAGGAATGTTTGTTTGTGAATCATAGTTTGTATCGTAATTGCGTAAAGGAAGGAAGTTGGTAGTGGTGGAGTGTACCCAAGCTTGGTAAAGGGTTGCGGAGTAGGGTATGGCAGTGTAGATGGTTTGTAGATCAGTGGAGGGGATGTATTCTGACTTGAATAAAGGAAGTAGTACACGTAGAAAATTGGGTTCAACGGTGTAACTGTGATCAAGTGATAATTTTCCGAATGTGGAGGGGGATGACATGAGTTTTGATGCTGTAGGATAGTAATGGGACGTACCTGGGGTTCTTCGAAGTGTATTGTGTAGTGGTAAAGTGAAGGTTACTTGTGGTTTTTGATGTGTGCGGTGTGGATTGGTATGAGATGGAATTGTGGAAGAATTTATTTGTGTTGGAGAGGTGTTGGGAGAATGTGATGGGGGCAATTGGTTGGAGTTCTTCCTTTTTGGAGTATGGATGTGGTGTGTTCAGGTTTTTGATGGAGCTGTTTTTGACTTAGTTGGAAGTATTGTTGTTGGTATGTACGGGAGTGTTGGTGGTGTATGTAAAGGAGATACAGGTTGTAGGTAGTTTTGTGGTGTATTGGATAGGAGATATAGAGGGTGTTCGTTTTATTGTTTTGTTGTTTTGAAGCCTGCCTCGCCTGGAAAACTGTTGGGTTATCGTAAGTTGGATGTTTTTGTGGTACGGATCCTTTTGTAGGGTTAATATGAGTGGAAATGTGAGAGGTGATAAAGGTGACATGAGGGTTATTGGAAAAGATTTCTGCATTTATTTTACGTGTAGGATCGATAGGTGTCCACAATGAGTTGTCCAGCGGTCTGCTGCTTCATGCGACTTGTGAGGCGGATGATGTGGATGTGTTGTGTGTATTGGGTGTAATCGTTGATATAGTAGATGAAGTGGTTTTTTTTGCGTCGTGTTGATTTTTGTTGTGATTGGTTTGTTGGTTGTTAGAGGAAGTGTTTTTGGATGTGTCTGCTTGTGAGGATGGAGTTTGTTTGTCGTTAGTGTAGACTGAGGCAAGAGAGAGGCCTGGTGTAGATTCGATGTATTTGTTTATGTTGGCTTTCATGGTTGGGTCCATTTCCCGATAAGGGATGTTGAGCATGTTGCATTGTGACCCACGGGTGCAGGATTTGCAAAGAATGGACAATGTTTTTTATTTTGTTCTTGACAGAATGGTAAGGACAGGCGGGATCCTGAGTTGTTGACAATATAGCCGCGAGTGCTTTTGTTTGCAGGGGTGGATGTACCAGTACCGTTAGTGGAAGATGTGGATTCACGGGGATTATTGTTGGAAGAGCGATCGCCTGTTTTGAGGCGTTTGTTGTAATGTTTATGGTCGGGAACGTACATGCCAAGTTGGGTAGCAAAGTCGACGGTTGCAGATTTGGTGGCAAAAATACCGGGCGATGATTGGGCGATGCAAGTGCGTAGGTTACGAATAACCTAGCTGTATGCAAGTGATGGTTTTTCGATGGTGTCGTAGTTGAGTTGTTGGTTTTGTTGGATGAAGCGCAAGTATGATGGGTTGTAGGCAACATCAACGTGGGCTGATAAGATACTTTGGAGACTTGTTGTGAGAAGCATGACTGGTATGTGGGGATAGGTTTTG
>WKLE02002278.1:0-13162 GCA_014885115.2 Asterionellopsis glacialis
GATGTCATTGTTGGCATGGTGTCATCTCTCAAGAGTTACCAGTGCACAGTAGGCCTATGTGTGTTTGGTCAAGATAGGGATGTGGATTTTATGCAAGAGTGTCACAGTGTCCGAATACCTTGCCCAAGTACAAAATTGAGCTTCAGTTTTGTCATTTTACAGGGTTCAGTTTTGTAATACAAAACTGAAATTGGGCTAATAATCAATTAATTTTTGTTTTTGTATTGCAATAAGGACTGTATTTTGGGCAATAAAAACAAAGCTGACCACTGGGCTCAGTTTGTTTTCATTTTTGGCACACAATGCCTGAGGCCGATCCTTATTGCATGACAAAAACAAAAACAACAAAACAAAACTGAATGTGTTTTGGTAGACTGACAGGCCAAATCAGGTTTTGCGGGACCAGCAAGGTATACCATCTCATCTGTCTGTAATTATTGATGCTTTGAATTTACTTTTCTTAGCTGGAACACCATGGCATTCAAATCAAAATTCTGTTTTGATACAGGCATGCAATGGTTGTTTCTGCATGCCTGTATCAAAAAAAAATTTTGGATTGAACACCATGGTGTTCCAGCTAAGAAAAGTAAATTCATCATTGTCAATTAACTGGCCTTGTCAATGGTTCTTGTTCACAAAATACATATTCCTTGTTTATGTCATACATATGGCTGTATGCTTGTCCCACAATAAAATATTAATTACTTATGGAATACATTCATGGAGTAGCACTAAAAAATTTTTAACTTATAAAACAATCTGAACAAGCAAGTATGAAGCTAATATGCACTATTTATCATCTTATTATACATTACTATAAAATAAAAATGATACACATTCACTTTCAAATATAGAATTAGTCTTGTTCATGGCAATATTTGTGATCTAGAACTTGACAGCTTTCAATCAGTATATGGATGTCAGGGGTAAAAAAAGACTCCTGAAATTTAACAATCTTTGAATTCCTTCACTCATCATACAAACAGACATCAAATAAAAAGAGAGAAAAAATTGGAAAGTTAGTTTATTATTGTGTGTTTTTACAATGATTGTCAGTGATTCATCAACAAAATTTGTAATTTCTATGTTATCTTCATCTACATCCATTGAAAACACAAACATAGAACCTACAAGATCTAACAGCATGATTAGCCGCCATCAAAATGAAAGGTTCATATTGTTGTCTTGCATGATTTTTTGTTGTCTTGTTGTCATTCTGGTCTTCAATATGATTGTAGTTGTTGTTTATGCTGGTGTTGTCATTTTGTGCCATTGCTTTCTAGAGTTTCACAGAGTTTGGTTGCCAGAGTATCACAGTGGCCCTACGGTCCGTTTTTGTCAATACCCTGCCCAAGTACAAAACTGAGCTTCAGTTTTGGTATTTTAAAGGGTTCAGTTTTGTATTACAACATTGAAAATGGGCTACTAATAACCAATTAATTTTTTCAGTTTCACAATAAGGACAGAATTTGCACAACAAAAACAAAACTGACCAGCGTAGTACTCAGTTTTGTTTTTGTTTCTGGTACATGATAAGGATTGGCCTCACCAAGCATATTCCCGCTCAACTAGCAGTCATAGAATATGGATTCCATTAGAACCAAGATTTTGTATTAATGGAAAGCATTAATTTCTACAGTATAAGGATACTAGGACTACTGTAGAGAAAGCACAGTCCACACCCACCATTAAGAAAAACCTGTCATTTCTTCAAGCTTGAAATTTCTTTTTACATTAAGAGCAAAATCTTAAGCTTGAAATAAGAAATGTTTCTTATTGAATTTTTTAAAATCCTAACACTAAATGTGCTAAATAAGAAACAGTCCAGTTTTTTGAGCTGTGGTTGTTGGGACCCTGGATGGGCCGGATTTGTAAATGGCACAAAAAATGATTGTTATTGAACATAGATTATGATCCATGTTTTACTTTTTGTTGCACTCTTGTTGGCTGTCTGGTTGTGATCCAAATCATGAATTGTATGGATAAATTCAACAATCAAGGTTTCCAACATACTTTTGTTCATATCTTGGTTTCATATCTTGGTCAACTTTCAATGTTTGAGTTTGCTTTTTGTTCCAAAAATGATTATTATTGAATGTAGATTATGATCTGTATTTAACTTTTTGTTGTACTCTTGTTGGTTGTTAACTTGTGATCTAAACATTTTATGTGTACATGCATTTCACGATGGGACATATCCTTTTGGGGACCCCAAACAACATTATCAAATTGTGAGGATAACAAGTTTGGAAGAAGTCATTGATGCATTGATGCTGTAATGGCTATAAATGGACAGTGTTTGGTGGGTGTTGTTGCTTTGAATACCTTTGATAGGAAGGCTTGTTTTAAGGTCAAGAATTTGGAGCAGAAACCTAAACCTTGATTCAAATACATAAATAGGCCTTGTCAATGGCAACGAGAAATGAAGCAGTCGTCTTCAATCATAGATGGAAAGAAGTATATTCAGTCATGGTAAATTCAGATTAATCAAAGTTTTCAGAGAAGTGTCATATAATTTTGACAGTACGAGCTTGTACACATTGTTCTTACATATGGTATTTTCTTTGTATGTGGTGGTAGTTCGTGTTCAACTCCTATTTTTATAATCATGTTGAGAAACACAAATGCTGTTATGATTTACTGTATTCAACTCATTTATTGTGTCATGGATACTTGCTGTATCATCTATTCTCAAGAGTTCAATCAATTTCAGAAAAATCACAAGTTACAAAAAAAAACAATGGTCTAATATTTTTTTATTCTAGATTATATCAACTGTTCATCGTGGAGATTACAGTGTTGCAAATCCCTTTTTAAAAGTATGTATGATTTTATTTTAGAGTGATCAGGGTTCTACTGTTACATACAAGTAATGTTCTTTTCTAATAGGTCCGTTCTCGTTAATAAGCATTCTTAGAGGTCCTATTTATTTTGGCCTGCAGATAGCTTCATGTACACGACGGCAGAGCGAGAGAGAAAGAGTCCTAATGGAATCAAAATCCACCGGATTCGGTATCTTTGAGCAGATGTAAAGGTAGCGGCTGGCGTGCGCATCTCTCTTATTTTTGCCACGTGTTGATTCTGTTCGAGAGATAGGACCTACCAGGTACAGGTACCAGGTACACCTGTAGTAGTCCTCTAGAGAAAAAAAGAGAAAAGATACACTGTACTGATACATTATTTCATCTTTTTTCCTTATTCGTCCTACCTTTCGTTGTGGCTTCTTGTTCACGTAGATCCAATAATGAATTTCTGTAGAAGAATCTTCCGATTTGTTTGACATGACTTTTGATCCCTGGGTGCACAAAAAATAATGATAGACCCCCATTGAATGTGCGTGCCGCTCGTCTCAAGGACATTCGTGTCGCTGAATCATACAGGTACCGACCGTACCGCCCAGTTGCTGGTACTACTACCTCCGAATCATTATGCTCTTTGGTGTACTCTAGAGGTCCTGGGGTAGGAGAGGTAGTCGCTGGTATGGGCGTACCTGGTACAGTAGTCGATGGTATGCTGAACAATCTGATTTAATTAATAAGTATTTATTTATTTACAATTGAATTGACACCTTTAGGTTTTGCAGACTCGTCGATGCACGTGATACTTAATGAAGTTCTGACCTACCATGCTTTCCTTAAGTATCTTTTTCCTTGTCATGAAAGTGTCATCAACGAAGCTCTCAACTACCAATGACAGAATATTTTCCTGGAAAGAGTGATGAATTTATGGTACCAGGTACCTGGTAAGTATTGGCTTCTACTAATTGGTACATACAGAGTTTCATGTAGGAGTAGTAGCTTATTTGCTCATATGAAACCACGTAAAACTGCACGTGGTAAGGGGACACCGAATTCAAGAGAAGTTGGAATTTCGGAGCTTCTTGTTGGTCGGCTGGCGCTTGCTACGTTGGGAATTAGTAGAACTATACGAGGTGGCATTCTTCGATCGTGAGTTGCCCAGATCCAAAAATCGAAACCGATCGAGGAGAAAAGCGAAGTACCAGGTGCAGTAGAATATGGAACTACTCGTATGTAGATTACTAGTCCCAGTTATTTAGGTCCTACAAAACTCGCAACTCACACGTTATATCTAGTGTGTTCGTTTCGTGTTTTTGCTCTTGTTTCCTTGTCTTTCATGTGAACGCGACAACAGTTAAATTGTCGTCGTAAATGAGAACTGAAACAATGATTGACGCTGCATCAGCTGATGTGGAATCATCTTTAAATGCAGCATCAGCTCCACCACCACCATTGGAAAACATTGCATTTGCTGTGAATTATTCCGAGCCACTTTTGGAACAGTTTGATTCGCCTGCATGGAGACCGTCTCAGTCAAGTAATTCGTCCCCATCGTTGTCTTCTACGCCTATCATTACTGGTACTGACGACAGACAGACATTTAACCTTGAAAACCAAGCACCTCACAATTTGAACTCGGAAAAGGATGTCAGAAACATCTCCTCAACACCAAAAGATAAAACTGATACCAACGCCTCCATGATCATGCCCTCGAAGCGGTCCTCCAAGAGAGAACGAAAACGAAAAGAAATTGCTCGTGATAAAAACCGGGTACGATATGATATGAATTTAGTCCCGGGTGCGCGACGAAACCGTGGATTTTTAAATATGCACGTCTCAAGTGGACAAAATCCATCTCTTGACTCCTGTCCAAAATGTCAAACTAAAACGACGAATCGAACAGAAGCACCATTGCAACCTCCTGAGCCTTTCTCAGGGAATGCAAGCGTTGTTTGGATTCCTCAAAAACGATCTGAGTGGGAGGATTGTATTTCCGAATTGACTACTGTTTGTACATCTGCTGCAATCCGACGTAGAACGGATAAGCACAAACCTTTTTATGCCCCCCTCAGTAGTCAATACATCAAAGATCGTGTGGATATTGATGATCCTTTACATGGATACCAAGTTCGTCACAAGGCTGGTGGATGGCTTCAAGGGTTTATTTTGTGGACTAACTTTACTACATGGACACATTATTTCAAATGGGATTCACTCCATCCTAAGAGTGGTGTCAGCAATTATGCTGCAGATCCTAACAATGAAAGGATAATCGACTTGGACGGATCAATATCAAAAGAGCTTGAATCACAACCAAGGTCTGGAGACCCATTAGGAGGTGGAGTGGTGTTCTCAACTATAGCTGAAATTGGTCTACTGGGAGGCTTAAATTGTGGTGAATACATGTTGAAAATGGCATTAGATGACATTATTTCTAAGAAACAATACAAATTTGTTGTATTGCAAGCAACTGACTTGTCAAGAAAATTTTATGAACGATTTGGATTTGTTCGAGTTGGAGCTGTTTCACGATATGGGCCCAAGGATGTTGCTGGAGAAATTGAGCTAGTTGATAGTACTGGTACTGATCCAGACAAGAAATCCAAACATGAAATGGCATCTACTGTGGGCTATCGCCATTGGACATACGCTACTGAAACTACACATTCACTTGACCTTCATGGAGGGCCATCGTACATGATGGCATTGCGCTTACCACACGAAGGAGGTTATGTTTGTGACAAATGTAATACAGAACACTTGTTTTGGGATGAAATGCTTAAAATTGTGACAACTGATAAGCCGACCATAATGCAACTTGGTGCTGTATCAACTCCAGCTCCTAAGAAGAAGTTTCGAAGTACCAATACATCTCCTAAACCCAAGCTAACACCAAGAAAGTCAGAAAAGATTGACACTCCATCCAGGAAAAGAATGACGAAAAGGAGGAGCAACAGTGGAAGTTTTTCGGTAGAAAAACGGCGTAAGATTGTGAAAGATGATCCAGTTGCTAAACCTTCCAAGGCAGAGGTAAAAACTCCCACCACGAGAAAGGCTTCTTCTGCTCCTCTCTCCTCGGAACTACCAGAGCAACGGAAAGTCCTCATGACACCTCCACCACCTGGAAAGTCACTGACGTATGCACAGAAACAATACCAGAGTGTTTGGTTGGCTGTGCCGCCCTCCAGTGAATCATTTAATCCAAGGAAACCCCCTCGTCGGAGAAATACATGCCCTGAAGGATACTTGACAAGTCCAAAGGCAAAAGAAACAACACCATCAGATACCAAGTCACATAGCAAGAACAAACAAAAGTCCAAACAGAGGGCAAATATTGATGTTGCGGCCGATGGAGAACACAGAGCCGGAGCCATTAAGAAGCCGGCATCTTCAAAGAAGGCAGCAGTCACAGTGACCTCCAAAAATGTTACGTTTGCACCTCAAGCTGCCTCTATGGCTCGAATTGAAAAGGCTAGAATTAAAGAAAAAGTTTCTGAGCCTCCTTCGACGGGAGTTGCCGCCGCAAGCTCGACCATGAACAACAAGGCCAAAGCATTAAGGAAACAAAAGGTTGCACATAGTCCCAAAAGCACTCCAAGTAAAACTTACTACTACAACAAAGTTGTGAAGGCTAAAAGGCCCAAGTCCAATTCTCCATGCAAATATCATTTCGTTTTAAATTACGATGAAGAGTCGGAAAAGATCCGTATTATTCCCTTGATACAACAGGGATTGTTGACAGGCCAGAGGCAAGGCAGACCTAGGTTCAAGGCTGCGGTCCATGATAAATCCCGCACTGTGTCTGCTTTAGATTACAAGGTTATTCCAGCATATATGGTTACCAAAACAGCAATTGTTGCCAATGAAACTTGGGACATTTTAGAGTAGGTCCCTTACTTTCATGAAACTCCTCTTTATGGAATGTGATATATATATATATGAATACAAAGAATACATAACTGTACTAAATTAATTTTCATTGATAGACTACTTCTAAAGCCATTGGTGGAATGTTGCTTTTGTTGTTGTTTACCCAAGTAGCACGATATTTTAGAAGATGGTGAAATGAGACTCATGGGTGGATGGACAGCGCAGTAATGGTACTTGGGCTAATATACGCACAGGTAGGTCCTAGGACCCACCAAGTAGTCCTACCTGGTATCTAGTCTAGCCTGGTCCTAATCAGGCCTCAACGGTAGGTAGAGGACAAGTCTGATGAAACCAACAACTTCTATTTTGCCTGTTGAGAATTTTTTTTTTAAGTTCCTACCCAAATAAATAGGACCTCATATTATGCGGTAGGACTACCGGTAGGAATAGGGCCTACACAAGTACTTATCAGAAAAGAATCAGAAAAAGAACAAAGATAATATTTTTCTCGGAAGGGACGACCCTGCACAAAAGAATTCAGAAATCAGGTCCTGAGTCAGCGATAGGAACACTGAGTGCGCCAGAAAAAAAGGGTTCTGAAACGGCTTCCGTGTAGAATTTCAAAAGATCACACAGTTGTGACACCGAAACAACATTGAAAATGCCATGGTCCACACTCTTGCTCAAGACTGTACTACTGAAGTCTATTTTTTTTCACCTCCTATTACCTTCAGTCAAAGTTACAGGAAATGGCACCTATGATCACGAATGTGTTAGTGCTTACTTCAATAGAGCTATCAATAGAGTGACACCTCGAGGAACAACACACCATTACAGAAATTAGGAACACACTTAAAAATGACACTTCCTGATAAAATTACATCTTGGGAGAAGTCAGAAAAAAATGTAAAATATATTGAAAAAAAATCATGTATTTATAGGAATACTGCAGATGCTCTTTTAAAATTAGAACTTACAACAATATTTGACAATCAGTTTTATTTTAGGACAATATGTTGATGAACCAAATATGAAATTTAATATAAGAGATTGGCAAGGGTGATTTTTTTAATGTTATAATTACAACAGCACTCGTGAATAACACAACAACTAGCTGCTATTTCTCCTTGTGTTGTTGTTGTTGTTGTTGTTGGTGGTGGTGGTGGTGGTGGTGGTGGTGGTGGTAGCCGTTGATTGTTGCTGATTGTCTCTGTTGCTGATTCTTGATGCTGACATCATCTTACTGGACGAGAAAGTTCGTTGTCGCCGCGCATTGTTACTGTCATTGATTCTTGAAGACGCCTTTGCAGAAAATTTTGATTCCTGTAATATTATTGAAAAATGGTTTATGAATTGTACACTTTTTTTAAATATGATTAGTCCTGCGTAGGACCTAGAGAGGAATGTTTTTGAAATTCATGATGAAACAACAACTCGCTCCCGTGCATACCTGGTACCGGTACCTGGTATAGTGTAGTTCTTTGTCCGGTACTTGATTTTAATTAAAATATGTTTAATTTTTAGAAAAGATACTACCTGGTACATCTGAATTCATACTGCAGTACTAAATAGTATGGCAAAAAGAAGAATGAAAAAGCGCCATTTAAACTATATTACAATAAAAGTATTTTAAAATCATCGGTGTGTGTCTGTAGGACCTACTACGATCTTGACACAGAGTCGCCATCTCCGATTTAGGGCTGTTTGTGCATTGTTCTCTGGGCATCGCAAAACTTCAAAAAAGTTTCAGTTACTCTTATCTGTAATTAAAAATGTACATTGAAGTGATCAAAGACATTGTACATTTTTTGCGCAATATTCGCTTAAGGTCGACCTCGATCCATTGAAGGAGGAATTCTGATCTTTAAAGTGGAATTCGACAATCTTCAAGAAAGAAAATATAATAGTATGCTCGTTATTTGAAGCATATTTACCAAAAAAAGGGTTTTCAGTTAAACATTTTCCTGATTTAAAGGCTTTTCTCTTATAGGTTAAATCATGTTCAAGTGGTGAAAATCCTTTACTTCAACTTCAATATGGCAAGTTCAAGTTTTTAAACAAAAAAAATGTAATGTGGATACACAACAGAATACCTTTTATTGCTTCCATTCTGGGAAGGAACATAATTTTTCTAACCCAACAGATCGAAGTAGCCTATAATAACTATGTCTGGAGCTTTTTCCATCACTGCACCCCGCATGACGCTTAGGCAAATGCGAGAAGAATGGGACTCTTTTTCGACAGACCAGCAGCAAATAGCATTATGTGATTTGAATGGAGAACCTTCCAGACCAAATCCCGGTCGAGATCAAAAAGAAATGCTGATATTAGCTTTGTACAAGTTAGAAAACGAGCTTTCCGCTATCAGTCATAAACCAGCCTTCTCGAAGGCATTGGAAGTATGTCCCGATATTGTGAAGAACGACCGCTTCCGCCTCCAGTTTCTTTGGGCCGAGGACTTCGACGAGAAGGTAAGTTAGGGTTAAGCCCATGCACCTGTTTTCTTTTAAATATTTACAACCTTCTCCTTCTTTCGGCATTTGCAACCAACTGCTCACTTGAAACTCTCCCGTGAAACCAATTCTTCTTCTTCCTCGTCAGCTTGCTGCAATTCGTCTTATTAGATATTGGGAAGAAAAGGTCACTTTATTCGGGGAAGAGAAAGCTTTTGGAGAAATCACCCAAGAATTTCTTGGCGAGGAAGATCGAACTATTCTTGATCAAGGAGGTATTCTCGTACTTCCCGAAAAGGACAATGCGCAACGTGCAGTTATTCTTAGTTGTCGATTGAAGTGGGCCAAGGACCGCAACAGCATGCTGCGTGCTCTTTGGTGCCTAGTTCAACAAACATTACAAGACGAACATGTCCAGAAGAACGGCGTCGTTCTCCTATTGGATGATAGGGTGCCAGACTCAAGCTTTACACCTTCCATTTTTGATTCAAAAAAAGACAAGATTTTCCTGCGAGTACTACGGGATGTACTGCCAATCAGAGTGGTGGGAATCCACCACTTTTTTCCAAACGTGGATACCTATCAAGACATCATTTTCCCTCAATTCCTGTCTATCATTGGTCCTTCATGGAGAGCACGCTATCGTCATTACTGTGGAGATAGTCCGGCAACAATCTTATCCAAACTAGAAAATTTCGGAATCTCTCAGGGGAGACTCTCGCGGTATATCGCGGGTGCTAAAAAGGAAGCCGCGACATCAGCTAGAAAAGTCAAAGCAACTGTTGCTGATGAAGAAAGGAGCCAATGCAGCGGCAGCGAAAGCCACGCTTCCGTTGAGCCCCATGCAGAGCAAGAAAGTGATATTAAGAAGCAAAGTAGAAATCTTCCAGAAAGAGCAAGACAACTGGAGAGAAATAGGATAGCTGCACGTGCCCGAAGAAAACGCCAGCGTGAGCAAATTGATAGTCTTCAAGTAAGCATTGCTGATTTAACAACACAGAACAAAAAACTCCATATTAACAATGAATCTCTGCGCGCACAAGCTACGCAATTACAAATGGCACTGATGAGTCAGATTGATAACCCATTGATGGGTTCTCGTGCTAGGTCAGTGGCTCAGCCATTGTTTCCAACCTTAACACAAGCGCAAGAAGCTGTACAGAGGCAGAACAGACTCCATCTTCTGAACTTTCAACAAGCAAGTCGTCAGCTTCAAGCTACTGCGGCTGCGATTCGTGGCGAAGTACCACAAGGCAGCCAGATCCCAGACTACCTACTAGAAGATCCTACTTCTGCTCGGGGTGGTTCATTCAAGGATCCCAATAAATCCTAAATTAAATTTTATGTTTTCTTTCTGCAGTCATACGTCTACCGACCCCTTCTCAAGTTTTCTGCTCTCGAATGGCGCTATAACACTAATATAAACCCTCTGATTTAATTTATCACTTCAACGTATTGCCTGTATACCAGGTATTCGCACTTAGAGGAACCCTTCTCTTTTCTTAGGACCTCATGTTTGTTTGATCCATTTTCTTTTCGCTTTACGTCTTCCTGTTTTTCGTTTGACACTGGGATCAGCACGTGTCCACCCCTGCTTCGTAAATAATGTTTCTGAGGCATGATTCCCATCAACAATGAAGGCCACACATTCCAAATCCTGTTGTTCAAGCCTTTTTGTTGCTTCTGCCAACAAAGTGTGACCATATCCTAACCGTCGATAGGATTCATCTACATGTAACATTCCTAGTGCACCACCTTCATACCGCAAAATACATGCACGTAACTTCCCATCCATTCCCTCGATGCCAAGGCAACAGCAACTTCTTTTATTCCCAATGCTATTTTCTTTCATTATAAGACGAGCAATCTTTGAATGTGATTTGGTGGAACTACGTTCATCCCACCATGAGTCGACTATGGAAGCATCTGAAACCTTCAATGGACGTATTATTGATCCATCTTTAAGTACTGATGATGATCCCATAAGATTCTCTTGCATTGTAACATCGTACCTCTTCATTTTAGTAGAGTTCAGAATGTTTTTGTTATCGTCCTTAAATAAATGACTTTCAATTTCACGTCGTCGTTTATTTTTTATGTAGAGTGTTTCAGCACTTGTTTCACGTCTTGGTGTATTCGCTTGAATACTATTTGCAAGATGTGCATCTACATGTGTTTGTAACACTTGATTTAAATACCTTTTGGCGCGAATTGCTTCATGATTTGTGGGTTCTAAAAATTGGAGTGTTTGGGCACATGCTTCCAAAGTTGATAAACAATACCCCTCTGGTTCCTTCCTCATAGCATTGTAGATGCATGTATCCGTAGCTGATGATTGATCTGTAAATTGTATTTGTTGACAATGTTCAACCAATGTAGGTGAATTGCGAATCATACGACGTGCTTCTGACCATGTCCCATCAATCAAAATCAAAATGTTTTTGTCATTCAACTTTGTACTAGTACTAGTAGCAGTACTAGTACCTGCAGATGATGATGATTCTTTTGTTTCTTCCGGTATGCGACTGTAGTCTCCATCTACATGTTGATGTTTGCTGTTATGATTGATATTGTTTTCTATGTCAGTAGAATCCTCTCCTAATGATATAGCATCTGGTCCAGGGAATAGTAAAAGTGGTTTTCGGCCTTGTTGTATGATTTCCTTCACAAACAATGGTGGTGACGACGACGATGTTTCGTGAAGTAGTGTTGTTTGAATGTCATTGTCATAATCAAAGGAATAGCCCAATTTGACTTTTGTATGTTGTAATACAAGTTTCAGAAGTGGCACGGTAGAAAAGTTTTTTTTACGAAATTCATTTGGATGTTGTAATATCAATACATATGTATTTGTTTTAATTTTGGATGAAGGTAATCCTTCACAAACACATATTTGTGGTGGACGACAACAATTTGTACATAAAGGTCTTGGATAATGATTCCTTTCATTTGCACGACGTTCACCCTTGGCAATACTATTGGCAATCTTAGCACGAATTTGAGGTGTATATGTTTTGTTGCTGCATAATTCTTGTTCCCCTTCATTAATATCCTTTTCTAAGTGTAGTTGTAACTTTTGCAGCATCATTGGCCCATGAAAATTTGATTTTGATTGCAATGGTTTCAATTGAAATGTTGAAAAACATTCAACTTTTACCAAGGGGAAGATACAATATACAACCATTGTATAAATAAACGGGGTCTCTGCAGACAACAGCTTCATCGTTATATTAAAAGTAAACCAGAACAACAATCACTTCTCTAGTAGAGATAACAAATCTATGTTTGTTTGCTTTTTCGATAATTTGTCTCAACTTGGCTAGAAAATAAGTGCTTCTCTTGTAATCTTTATCTTCTTACTGACAGGTATTGCTGAGGTTTCACAACATGAGCCGCCATTCGTCTCATTTTTGTGTGATGCGTCGATATTACAAAACTGCGGATGTCCTCCGCTTTGAGGAAGAAACCCAGAAGAGATGATGTTGTGATGTGTGACCTGTGGCTTGGAACGATGCCAGACGTGTACCAGGTACCGTACAGAATTTTTTGTACTCTCTCTGTACAAGTGGTACTGTACTCGTACTTGTTGCCTGTTGAAACTTATGCATACCCCGGGTACACAGGACGACACACTGCGACTGCACAGGTACAGGTAACAGGTACCGTTTCCTGCTGATACTACTCCTTACTCTCTAGAGAGAGATCTCTTATCTCTTTGACGGGTGATGTGCAGGCGTTTTAGCTTTATCGTGCATAAGAATCAGAAAAAATGGAGAGATGACGTTTGTTCTGTCAAAAACTGAGCGATTTGAATTCATCGTTCATCGCATGCGCAGAGAGCCTCACAAAACGCAACATACGTTCCTGACTGGACCGAGACTTATCTGCTTGTCCTAGTAGAGAGAGTTATGTTTGAGTGTACGTAGCGCAACAGATGAGACAACGGCAACAACATCAGGTCCTACTCATCATAATCAGGGCTGTTTTTGGTAACTTTTGGAAATTATTTACGTTAACTTTAGGTGTGGTGACAACGAAAAC
>WKLE02002279.1:0-11420 GCA_014885115.2 Asterionellopsis glacialis
TGAGTTCTTCATTAGTAGCATTAAAGAAGAAATCAATACGCTGGCTATAAATGCACTCCAAATCAGTTCTGTCGACATCTTCAGTCAATCATTTGCAGTCTCTGCATAAACTAGTCACATACCATGAATGGGGGGCATACCTGGAACACAAATGATCTGCACCTTCACAGTCACCAGTTACACATACTAATTTTAGTTTGAGATGCATATTACGATTTGCATGATCACCTATGATCAAATCACATATGTAACCTTCATCTTTTTGAACTGCAATCAAGACTTTTAGTAGCAATCTTAGTGCACGGTGATAGTTAGGATTGTTACAACCCTTCAGAGCATCTATTCCTTCATCCTTATCAGTCACATTGTCAACAGGCCATGGAATGAATTACAAGTCTCTTTATTAAATATTGATAAAGAGAACACAACAGGCTCTAATAAGGCACTTGTAAAGTTGCCTAGATTAGTACCATCAATGTACATCACAATACCAACAAAAACATCCTTTGGCCCAGTACAGGTTTCCTTAATGGAGTTGCAACAAACAGTACCTGTATGCAATTCATCCACTTCAAGGGTATCAGGGCTATACTTGTCTTGGAATTTTACCGGATTGTCAAGTTGAATAACTAAATTTTCTGGTTGCATAAGTCTTTTATCATTTAGCAATAATACAAGCATTGCCTTGAAGGTAAAACTGGTAAGGACTCAAATCCTTTACCTTCCAGTTGATAAGGCAAGTATTGAGGTTTCATTGAAGAAGTTTTGAAATGTTTTTCAAGATCACTCATAATTTTTTCATAAGAAAGCATGTTAGAATGAAAAGTTACCCCAACCATTGTAGCATCTACTGCCCATTTTGTGAAATCATCAAAAATATAAAGCAGGCTACCAACAAGCATAAGTTTATGTAATAATTTCACAAATCATCTAGTTTTTCTAAAAAAAAATTGGAAGTTTGTGACCTGTCAGACAGAATTTTTTCCATACCAAACATACATACTGTAGACTCAGGGAGATTATCAACAAAGCCATTGGGTTCAAATTCAATATCAGCATCATCAACATCTTCTTTGGGTTACAAAGGATCATCAAGAATTGCATTGTAATTGTCTTTTACATTTTGGTATGGAATTGTAGCCTTTGTCTGTATTGTTGGATTGGTTTTCTCACCAGGATCCATTGTTTGGTGGGAAGACAGTTGGTTAATATTGACACCCCAATGATCTACTGCAAGACAAAAGGAATTATTCATCAAGTGTGATGTATAGGATCTAGATGAATGGCATAATACTTTGCAACCAGGACATACAAGACACAAGCATGGCCTTTTATTACAGTTCATGATTCTTGTTTGTGTATCCACAACTTTGTGGCATGAACAAAGATTAGGAATTACAGCATTTTTTGTTTTCAAAGACATATAAAATATATGACTATATAAAAAATAAACATGACCAACACAGTATAAGTTTACACAATAGAAATTTTTATTTGTCTGTATCATATAAATATATGACCCATTTTTTCTGGTACATGACGTAGATAAATTTTTATGTCACTCAGCACAAATTTTTATGTCAGTTCCGAAGAAAATATGCCGGTGGAGGTCAGACTTTAAGTGACGCACCAACATTCATGATTGACTGACAGACAGACTCTGGGGGAATCCTATAGCCTTATATGCTACCAAAAAAAAAAATGTGTTCTGTCAACTCTTCAAAAATAAATAATACAATGGTACCACCTGTACTTATGTCATCCCAGTAAGAACCACACCAAAGAGACAATACAACAGGACTTATGGTGGCTTAAACTAGGTGAACACATAATGACCTACTGCAAAACAAGTAAAAAATACGGACACCTGCCTGGGGCCGCCTATGTGTAGATCTCATAAGAGGACCCTATACTATTAAAAAAGTCATAAGGATCTCACCCTATGATGCATTACTATGATCAACCCAACTACAGGATGGTTCAAGATTGCCCCTTGGTTGGAAAAGAGCAGTATCAAAATCACAAACATAGTGGTTTACGTGATACCCAAAGCCTGTATAAGTCACTTTTGACTGAGACACAGAATTCATGAAGGACTTCTGTAGTATGCTAAATGACAAATATCACATCAAGTGTAACCCACAGGCAAATGCTATTATGGAGAGGATACATCAAGTAGTGGGCAATATGGTACAAACCCACAAGGTACAACATAGTACCAAAGAAAACTCTTGGCCGGGTGTATTAGCTGCCTTTGCATATGCCGTACTTTCCACTTATCATACCACTCTCCAAGCTATGCCTGGTCAGCTAGTTTTTGGTAGAGATATGATATTTAACATTCAACACAAAACAATTTCACCATAGGATACAATTCAACCATAGAGGCCTTTTTATCAATTTCACATTGAAAACACTCTTTAATAATCCCACATCCACTTTAGCTCTGGATGCATAGCGAAAATCAAACAGAATCTACTTGGAAAAAATGTATTCTCATCTCCTAGCAAACAACGTCAGAAATATGCTCACAAAACTTGCTACACTATCTGATGACACAATTCAAATGGCAGAAAAGATAGATTCACTAATCGTGTAGGCTTCATTATGCGCCAAGAAGTCTGCAAGTATTCAACACCGCTCACCACAATCCAAACTTATCTACAAGGCACGAGTTAAATACAACAGACTCCAAAAGTTGCTGTTCTTATTAAAAAATCATCCATCCAATTATTCACAGATAGCACAACAAAAACAATGCATAACTCCGGACACAGCAACCTTTGATAAAAATGAATGCTGGAAGATGTTAAAAATCCAACAGGCGCTTATCAAAAAATTAGCAAAAACAGAGTCTGAACGCTACGTCCAGCAATTAGAAGATGACTTGCTAACAGCTGATATTGAAGATAACAAACATAAGTTGATTATGTTGAGAAATTTGCGAAAGCGCAGGGAAATCAAACAATTATTCATAAAACTACAAGGCTTTAGAAAAAAGGAAAACAATAGTGGGATCAACTCTGTTAGAGTGCCCACCAACCCCGATATCAATCCAAAAGAATGCAACAACTGGTTAGAAGTTGCAGAACCATCAGCTATTAATGAATATATTCTTCAGTGCAATCAAAATCACTTCAGACAAGCCAAATCAACTCCGTTCAAAGTCTTCCCCTTGAAAGAATAAATACCATTCTCAGGTATCAGCAAAGTCTCCAATCTAATATTGGAAGGCAAGTACAATGGTGCCACTATCAATGACATAACAAATCTATTCATTCAAAAACCGCAATACAGAATTGAGCCACCAAAAGAAACACCAGGAAATGTCTATCCATTCCTTTGTTTCAAAAACTAGGCATTGGAAAGAATCCACATCCACATCGCCATCTGGAGTCTATCTTGGTCACTACCATGCTTTAATTAAACCTCACAATATCCCACAATCTGACGAAGAAACCTACGCAGTCCTTGAAAACAAGCAAAATTTTCTGCTAGACACTCGTACATACCGGATATTCATACAAAAGATGGCAAAATATAGTTAATGTTATGATACTCAAAAAACCCGGGGATTCATGTATACACTTACTTTGAGTCATTCACTTGTATGAGGCAGATTACAACATCCTTCTAAGCACAAGCTGGAGGAAATCTATGCATCAGGCCAAAGACGCTGGAATTCTTAATCCTGGTCAATTTGGAGGAAGGCCAGGAAGAACTGCACACAACCCTGTATTCATTGAAGAACAAATCCAAGAATACTCCCAACTAACAAGATATTCATCTATAAAATTCACCAATGATGCCACCACATGTTACGCCAGAATTCTCCCATCTATAGCGTCTATAGCATCCATCACCAGCCAATAGTTTGGCACTCCCTTGAACGTATGCTACATCATGGCAAAAACCTTGCTAGATTGTCCGATACCCACTACAAACACTGTAACAAATTTCCAATATATGGATCAGGTCAAGGAAGCAGTAATTCTCCAGTCATATGGGTATTCATCAGCAGTGTCTTGTTCAACTGCCATAATTCAAAAGCACACAGAGCAAATTTCTACTCCATCAATAATAAACGCAAGCTCCAAGTAAGCATGAGTGGCTATGTCAATGACAGTACAGGATACTGTAATGCTACAGAACTAAATGAAGATATTAGAACCCTGTTTTCTAGGATGCAACATGATGCCCATCTTTGGAACAAGCTATTATGGCAATCTGGGGGTAATTTGGAACTTTCTAAATGCCTCTACTACGTCTCCGATTACCAATTTACTCCCAAGGGAGAGCCTACCCTCCACAACAAATTCCCCAAATTAAAAATATCCATTCCTTCCAATACTGAATCTTGCAATTTAGTAATATCACAACGATCTCCCTACAAAGATCATGAAACCCTGGTCTGTTTCAAATCACCCAGTGGCAATCAAGTAACTCAATTATTTGCACTTTGAGAGAAAAAGCATCAGGCATCTCAAAGTAATTCAATCCAGCCCCTTTCAAAGACAAGATGCATGGACTTATTATTACGCAATATTCTTACCAAGTATCATATATAGCCTACCACTAAGCCACTTTAGGGAACAAGACTTAATATCCATCCTGCAAAAACCAACTAGAATACTACTTGCCAAGGCAGGCTTTAACAGAATTACCAAACAAGCAATAGTCTTTGGACCAAAAGCTTTAGGCAGTTTGGCTTGGAGACACCTTTACGAAATCCAAGGGATTGGTCAAATTCAACTATTCCTGAAACACTGGAGATCTGAATCATTTATCTCACAACTCTTAGAAATCAATTTCTTGTGGATAATGGCTCAAACAGGAACTAGCTATTCCCCTTTAGAGAACACCACGCTCCTGCTTCCCCATCTTGAAGCCAAATAGTTTCATTCACGTTGTACATTCTTAACTACGTTCAATGGCACCCTCTTGTTGTTAACCGACAAACAAAATCAACCCCATCGGAAACATGATCAATGCATCATGGACATAGTACTTGCAC
Source organism: Asterionellopsis glacialis (assembly GCA_014885115.2). Lineage (NCBI taxonomy): Eukaryota > Bacillariophyta > Plagiogrammaphyceae > Rhaphoneidales > Asterionellopsidaceae > Asterionellopsis > Asterionellopsis glacialis. The sequence continues at coordinate 5,015 of WKLE02002279.1, forward strand.
AATCCAATTTCAAACCTCACAAAATTCGTTCTATCAACTACTGTAGGCTATATCTTCAAGCGATCACTATCTCAGATATTACTACAGCATCCGGTACTCATTTAAGACCAAGCATTCTAGCTGGAGTCCTCCTCATTGAATCTAATAAGACAAAACTTAGAGAATTCCATCAACAATGACCAGATGACACATCATGTTGAGCATGGAGGAAAGCATGTAAATTATTCTCCTCAAAACAAGGAAATCTACATCAGCCTCTAACCAAGTGGCTACATAAACCCAGTGACCTACGCCAACGCTGGAACGCTTATTTCAATCCAGAAGATCATATCTTATACATCCAAAACCATAATGGATATACCAAATGTACCAAAAGCGACGAAGGGTTATATCTCCAGACCTCATTTACCACGGGAGTAGTACCTGACACAAGTGTTCCAGTCGATCCCATACAACATCTACTTGGATGGCATATCACTAACATATTTCCTAGAAGGCATTCTGTAATACCTTGTCATTCCTCCTTCACAGAATTTATTGAGACACAACCAGAATGGACAAAACAGCTGCTACGATTCCTCCAACTCTGAGTCCCCATAGAGGATATTGTTCAATTCATTACCTTTCACTCCATAGTAATAACAAGCAACAGCTCAGTATCCAACTCCGGTAATGGTACGTTTGGCTGGATTGCAGCTACAAGTCAAGGTACATGTATTGTCTCTTGCTCAGGCTGGGCATATGGATGTTCCGTGGGGAATTCAATGCGCGCTGAAGCATACAGATGTTTGTCTTGGGTAACCTTCCTCTATTTACTGAAACTCTACCACAATATGGACTGGAATGAAAATATTCAATTGCAGCAATATACCGACAGCAAATCTTTACTAACTTGCATTGACAACATCAGACAGCAAGCTTACAGTACTGTCAATTCAACTCTAGCTAGCAATTGGGATGTTATCCAAATTATCTGCAATACACTGTCTACATTACCAGAATACCCTCTTTTACACGTCCACTGCCACCAGGACAATGCATGTTCATTTAATGATTTACCTCTTCCAGCAAAACTAAATGTTGAAGCTGATCATCTAGCTGGCCAGGTCCAACAAACCGACTGTCCTCCCAACCTGTCCCAAGTCATCCAATACCTATACAACTGGGCCCAGCTTAATATCAACAAGACTACATGCAATGGAAAGTATCCATAGCCATGCCCCAGCATTAATCGAATATATACAGAGCCATCATAATCTATCTTCAACATGTTATTGCTCCATCAATACCAATGCTCATTCCATTGCGTTATCGGCACTATCCCAAAAGCACCCAGCTCTTGTCAAACTAGTTCATTCTCATGTCCCACTCATTCCAGTAGTCTCCAGATATGACCAAACCACAGATCCAAATTGCCCAGCATACAAAACAGTTGAAGAAGATACGTTACATCACTTTCAGTGCACACATCCTGATTTACAACAAAAGAGAAAGTTACTTCTGCAAGAGATTTGAGCACAATGTGACAAGATGAAATCCGACTCAATGATTTGTGATACCCTCTTATTTGGAATCGAACGCTTGTTTGGATCACTATGCTATCCTCCAACACATCTCATTACTGATTTATATGATACGCAATCTGAAATAGGATGGATACAAATAATGTATGGACATTTTGCTTTGAAGTGGTTGCATCTGCAGGACCGGCATTACGCAACTATACTGACAAGACATCAAACTGGTCAGACATGGACAATCACCATGTGCTGTATCATATTTACTTGGTATCCCAGTTATTGGCACACCAGAAATTCCATAAAGCATTGATAATTCTGCACGACAAGCTATAACCAGAGAAAAAACTCTCAACAAGATGAAAGCACTTTACTAATTCAAAGACAAAGTATTATCAAGGGACAAAGATATATTCTATGACACTGTCAAACAACACACAGAAGACGTGGCAATGACACAATTACAAAATTGGGTTTCAACATGGTGACTGACTATTCTGAATAGCATCATTCATGCAAAATCGTGGGCAATTAAAGGTGTGCAGACGATTAATCATTACTTTCAATTTCAACCAGACTGAGCACCATCAATGTTTTACACTAAAAAAAACAACCTTGATGGTCCAGGCTGTCGTTGCAAGTAGACTAGATTTCTATAGTTATCAGTAGCTGCAGCGATTAACAAATAAATTGAAAAGTTATTAACATTCAACATAAAGCAAACTGCAAACACATACATAGTAGAAAACAAGCTAGAATTGCTGGAAACAGTCAGCATGAAAACTCCAAGAGAATTGTACATGATTATAAAGTAGGTGAAAAAGCAGTACTAGAAAATGATTGGTCCAACCCCCATGAATACAAACAATGACGTGATGGATGGTTCATAGTATGTCAAGTACACTGTAATGGTACTTTAACTTTGCAACACGGACCAGCACTTGACAGAATCAATATTTGCCGTGTTAAGCCCTACTATGCTGCTGCTGCCACATAAGACAACCATGTATGAGATTGCTGGACATGGGGGCGAGTGCAATAGGTGAGTCACAAGACTTGCGTGGTGATGTCAATCAACCATGGTGACGTCCCAAAAAAAGACAGATGAGATGACCTAATGACATCATTGAGTGGACAGATGAGATCATGCAGTGATGCTCCACGTACATGAAAATGCTGATGTCACAAATAAAGCATATCAAAATCCACTATGCAGCAAAAGCATGATGACTCACACGGGGATGTGCTGACATGCAGGTCCAGCAGACTCCTATTGGTTGCCTTGGGGAGTTTGGTTCCCATGATAATCGGAACTGAACTCTAAGTAGATCAGCTGTAGTATCCCTTATTTGTTGGGTATTTTTTAGTTAAAATAGCTCAAAATTTATTCACTCTAACAAACTGTACTCCCTTTTCTACTACTTTTCAATATTGTTGTCAGCATAATGCAAGCTCCGGAGAAACATGTCATCCCTACCGTTTACACAAGAAAGTATTTTTTATAAGGCCACTAAAAAAAATTGTGAGAGACATGGCATGGCAAGGTATCATTTTTGTTGATTGTCATGATGAACTTCAATCAAAGAAGACAGATGGTAGTTATGGAATTACAATGAGATGCAATCCAGTCTACCATGGTAGTCCATTGAAAAATTGGATTGAAGTTTCTTATAGGGTTAGCAATAATGACTTTTCCAGTAGACAAGATTTCAAAACATGTAGAATTCTGTAGACAAGAGTACTAAAAAGTAGCATTGGCATCCTGACTGACATAAGAAGTAGTACACCAACAACGACAATGATGTAAAACATCAAACAGCATTCCCTCAAGGACTTCGTGGAAAAGAATGAAAAGGGTAAAGCCACAAACAAGAACAAAGCACACAATGGCTCACCACAGAGACATCAAAGAGGCAAAAGGACAAAGTTTAGGGATGAAAATGAAGACAACTAGTAGAAACGCTACAATTCCTAGTAACAACAAGGAAAAAAATGTGGACCAAGGCGGTTGACCCTCTTATGCTGCTATTCCAAGCAAATTAGAGAAAACACAGACACCCTCTACACCAACAAGAAAGTCATACACTGCAGTGACCAAGGCTACAGCAGAAAGCAACAACAGCATAGTTGACCAAACACCGAAGCAGAGCAATAGTTCATCAAAAAAAAGACGAAATACGCAACAAATATTGCACCTATTAACGAGCACAAAAAAACTGTGTGATCGGTCACAGAGGAGAATAGCAAACCCCATAAAACTAGGAAGAATAACAAAGCCATCATTGTAGAGTCATCTGATAGTAGTATAATGTCCAGCAAGGAGTCTCTATCCAAAGAAGCATCAGTCGATCAAAGGCATGGGAACAGAAAGACAACAACAAGAGTGGGAACAAACAAGAATTTGAATGGGAACAGAGCAAGGAAGGTAGTTAAATGGACCACAACACAAGCAACAAGGAAGAATCATTGATAGATGATTCTGAATAGACAACCACCACCAGGACTGGGAAGTGGGAAGGGGGGCGTAAGGAAAAACCTTTTCAAAGACAAGAAAAAGTAACACCAGAGTAGCAAACAAGAGGGGAAGGTGAAGGAGACAAAAAAACACTGTGTCAGAAGCAGCACAGAGAGATAGCCACGAAAGGGAGGTGGCAATGGGGAAATCATCCATGCAAGGAATATGCATAATCGGGAATTCTAACTGCAAAAAACCAGTTTACAATGGCATGCATCTCAATGCAAAAACTGCCCAAAACATTCTGACATTGTACAAGTGAACAACATTGCAATTAACACATGCAAATCATTTATGAAAAAATTGGAAGACATAGAGCCCACTTTCAAATTATACTCATGGGATCCAGAAGCAGAAAATCAAGCTATCTTGCATGATTTGGACAACTCCCTGGACAACATATCAGACTTGAAAGGATTCTTTAAAGGCATAAGGCCAGTAAAAAAAGGAGGAAAGCTGTACATGAAAATCCTTTCAGGAGTCAAAGATGGTATGAAAAACTTGATTAGTCAAGAAAATTGGCACTGCAAGGAACAATAAGAAATAGTTAGAGTAGTGCAAGTACAAGCTCCAAATGTAAGCATCATTAGATGGTTGCTATACAGCAAAAAATATATGCACATTCCAACCCTTGCAAAAATGTAAACATGCCCAAATATCACTGCATTGGATACAGATAAAAGATGGCTCCAACTTTAGCTTGGAGAAGGACTATAGTAAGGAATCAAGGGTTTTGCATGTAGAGTGTAGCACACAAACAACAAATTTGGTGACTAATACCCTCTGCTTCATATACCAGACTGACGCAAAGGCATTTCCACTACATGTTTGGATGCTCTTTGTGCCCCAGATCAATAATTTATTTAATTTAGGGTTAATCACAAAATTTCAAACAGGCTGGTCTATTCAATGTCAAGACAGAACAACATACGATGTAAAAGTAATCAATAAAACAGCACCAAATAACAAAACCCTACATGATATGATCCTGGCACTTCCTTCAAAAACAAGCAACACAACCACTCCTTTATTTATTTCAATTGATCTATCATGGAAAGGTGGAGGATATACAATACAATTCCACCCAGAAAAGGCCATTGAAGCAAGTATGATGATAAAAGGCCTCTACACTTGTCTCAAAGTAGAATACAGGGAAGCAAATACTATCAAAGGATATTTTGCACCTGCGGCTGTTATTGCAGCACATGATATGCAATGGGACCAGGCAACACAAAGCATAACCTCTTCCAAAAATATAGAAGTAGACAAAATTGCAAAAGCTGATCAAGATATGGAATTTAGCATCAGCGTACCAGAAGAAACAGTTATGGAAATTTCATCTATGACAGGAGCCAAACCAACATTAGAAACCTTCCAGCAGAAAAGGACAGGGGACAATGACTCAGTCTCTACGTTTGGGGGAAGAATTACTGTAAACAATAACATTGAGGTGCAACCAAAAAGAAAAAAACAGTACAACAAGGCACAACCACAAAACAAACTAGCAACATAAGCAATGCATCTAGTTGAACCAATGGCTCCATGAAATCACGTATGTCATACATGAAATCTCCTGTTGACAAGCTAGGTCAGATGGTGCAACAAGTCATGGGTGCACATAACCAACTTCTTACACAAGTAAACAGCAATAGAAACTTTGGATTGGCCATATGCAATTTAACACCACCCTGACTAAACTACTGTGGAAACTGGATGATGAATGAAGACATCAGAACACCATTTCCCACCAGTCCAGACCTAAGTCTGTCCTTCATAGCAATAATTCTGTCTGTCTGTCCACCTAATTTTTTGACTCACCGACAGAAATATGTCAGTGAGTCAGTTTTTCATGTCATGAACTGAATCAATGTCTGGCTCGTCACCTATTTATTGATCATTAGTCACTATGGTCATTGGTCTGTGTATTATTTCCTTCATTCTAAGTCCCATATTATGGCCTCATAAGACACATTTTTCAGTTCATGACAAAAAAAGTCTCTCATCACACAAGAATCAGTGTATTGTTTAGGCTGAAGTTGATCACACACTTACCAGTAGGCCTAGAGGTAACCTGTAACTTGACTCAAACAAACAGTAGCAACAGACTAACAACAATAGCTCTAAAGGTTACATAGCATGTCCAAAAAGACACAATCTCAATCTCACCAGTCCTCTGTCCTGAGCTCACAAAAGAGAGCCACCCTAAGCTGTGAAGCTTGTGGTAGGCTATTCAACTCTTATTGAGCTATCACAACCCATATTGACAAGAGCCCTTTTTGTGAAGATTTCTTATGCAATGATACTGTTCCAATCAGTGCCCATCATACTGCTTACATACATCAAAATGGTACAAAGGTACCTGCTAATGAATCAC
>WKLE02002281.1:0-19946 GCA_014885115.2 Asterionellopsis glacialis
ATCTTAACGTCCATTTTTGAAGTCAATATGTTGACTCGAAATTTGACTGAATTCAGTCAAAAGGCCTGGAGGAAATCCGTATACCTGTAGTTCCTATACCAGGTACGGTACTGGTACCAGCAGGTAGACCCCAGTCCTACCGTCTGTCTGATAATAGTTGATGCATCAATTTTAGGAGTCTGTTTTCACCCCAGACATCTATTCATATACTGTTCGAAAGCTCTTGTTCTCTAGATCACGAATATTGCCATCAAGAAGACCAGTTCCAGGTTTGAACGTATATGCGTATCCAAACAAAGTTACTTAGATTGAAATAAAAGTTATAAATAATCCATTGGAAAATGTAATGGCTTCTGTGAGACTCCGGAATTAATCTTGTCAAAAATAAAAAATTACTGACGAAACGGTTATTCTGAACGTTAGGATATTGTCCTAAAAATTTTTTTTCCAAGTAAAAAACCTCTAAATTATGCTTTCTTTCAAAGCCACAATATCACTTTCTTTGCTGTTGTCCTGTTTGATAATGTTTCTTTTTTTAGCGTTTTCGATCTTTTCTGTTCTTGCATCATGGACAAACACATTGCCGTAGTCATACATACCAATTTTACGCAGACACTTACTTCCCCTTTTGCCATGGGATTCTTCTGTGCTTGCTACCTTATGGGACCTATTGCCTATGTTTTGCAGGACAACTCCCTTTGCTTTGTGAATTCGTAACATACAATCATACAACTTTAAGGTATCAGTAACGATTCGCTCACTACTTATCCTGCCATCATTTAATATTCTTAGATATGATCTTGTACCCTTAAATAGAGGACTCTTCTGGACAATGTGTTCAAGCATATGCATGATGCACTGGTACATGCTTAACATAAAACATGTCTTTATTTGGTCTTGCAAGTCCTGTCCATATTTAGTTTTGTAGGGATTGTTACTTTTGCAATAATCTAAATCAGGTGGAGCCTCCTCATTGAAGAAGCATTCTTTTATTTTCAATAAATAAATATTTAATTTGTATTCAGCCATTATTCCTTCTTTTATTATTGCCATTTTTTATATTCATCCATGTGAAAAACAGAAGAGGGCATCAACTTTGTAAATCCAGCAAAATACTGTACCAGCAAGGAGGGAAAATATAAGAGAGAGAAAATTTGGTAAATTCATACTTTATATAGTTGTATAAATACAGATTTTTTTTTAAAAAGTTGAAAAACCATAAGTAATGAAAACAGTGGGATACTCCATGTAATTTATTTTTGTTAAGTAATTTTTCTGGACCAAAAATTTCAGCAAAGGATTATATCTGGTCATGTATACAGCATTACCAACTATGAATTTTGAGATAAAAAGCTGTTGACAATGACAAGAAATTGACAATGACAGCCATACTTTTCTCATGGAGGTTGCAATGGCAAAAATCACGTTTTGGCAGTGCAGAAGACAATACCAATCCAAAACTCAAAGAGCCAACCCAAATCAAGTGACATAAAAGAACACTGTCATGTGCAATCACCACCCCAACTGCCATCAAGAACAGTCTTCTCAAAAATCACTTTCTTGAAGATACAAAGACACAAACCTCTGGTTGTGGCTTGTTGGCAATAAGCTCTCTCTTTGTATCATGGGAATTATTTCTGCTGCCATCCTACTTCACAATGCTCAACTTAAGCACATCAAAATTTGAAAGTGCAGTTGCTTGATGGTCATCTTTATGTAAGCAGCAAGAACACAAACCAAGCCAGGTGGCCCCCATTTTGGATGGTAAATTCTTACCTGCTGGTGTTTCCTTGGAACAACTTGTCAGGATTGAAAACCTCTCGATGTCATGATCACCTATTTTGATAACCTAATTGTGCAGGCTGAAAAGCTTAAGAGTTTCTCTCCCATGGGGGCCTGTTCAGATGATTCATGGGAATTGGTCAAGCTTCTTTTGGTCAAAGATCTGGATGGTGCCAAGAGGGAAATGCAAACTCCATGTAAATTTTCTATTGGTACATTCCTATCAGATTCTATTGGGACAATTCTTGTTTATGGGCCTCATATGACTCACATAAACAATGACACTGATGACCACACGGACCTAGGTACTGAAGAAGAAGCCAGAGCTGCAGTGTGCAAAGTTTGGAAAAACATCAACTTGATTTTTTTGGAAATCAAACAGGAGTTTCACAGATGCAGTTGCAGGGAACAGGGATATGGGAAGTCCCTAACCTGAATGCTTCAGGAGCTGCAAGGATCATTTAATGATACCAAAGCCAAAGTGCAACTTTTGATTTCACAAATTGGGGGTGACAAGAATGCTGATCTCCAAGGAATGTCTACCTTTTAGGAATCCATTCATAGGAATCAAGAGCAATTGCTACAGACTGTAACAAAGCTGGAAGACCACCCGAAGGACCAAGATGCCTCCTCAAGTGACCTAGACAATCTCTAGCAGCTGTTTGCTATATTAAAGGATAGTTTCACCAATTTGTCTAAAAATCAAACCACAATATCATTCCGTGATTCAAAGACCATCTAGGAGCACTAGAAGGCAGAGCTGGTGTCAAGACATTCAAATTCAGGGGTCTCAAACCTTCTGCCGGCAAGTCTCTTTTGACATTGAAACCGACATTGAAACCGAAGTGCTTGACATACAGGCTTCATTGAGGAACAACCCTTATGTTTTGCACGCCAACTTCCGATCATTAACTCAACAGGTTGGTGCATTAGACTCTCATATTCAAGCGCTACCAGCTAGCGGTTCTGGGCCTGCACTGGGGAACAATTTGACCCTACAAGCTAAAGTAGTCCTAGAGAGTTCTGATTAGACACGTTCCGATCATCCCCTACTGACATCAACATGGAATGAATTTTCGAGAATTTTACTTGATAATATCCATTGTACATGAATATAATATTGAATTCAACACCCTCTATTTATCTTATTTATTCGATGTACTGAAGACACTCGACCAAATCTGTCTACTCCTGCATATTTCTACGTCAAAATATATACCAGGGCGTATTTATTTTTTTTCGAAAGATCTTTTGTGTGACGCGTCCCATCAAAAGATGCCGGGGAGACACACAAATCAAACTCAACAACCTCGCTAGACTAGTCTAGAGAAAACCGAACCGAAGTTCTAGTCCTAGAGTTCTACCTTTATTCGTACGGTAGATAGCCATCCGAATCTGACAGCTGACAACTACTGACAACGAACTTCCAACTTCCAACACAAGACAAACAGAGCACGTGTGTCACAACAACAACAACAACAAAATCAGAAATACACAAATTGAAAATTATGATGCGAAGTATGATAGTCACTAGTCGGTGCATCCGTGCAGCGACACCAATCATTTGTAGAGCTTCTTGTACTCGTAGTTGGCGAGGGATTAGAGGCGCCAGCGGAATTCAAAAATTAGTGTTCCAACAACGTCCTCTTTCAACTGAGGCGGCAACAGCAGAAGAACAAGAACGGGAATCTATGCCGTATGATGTTTTGATCGTTGGCGGAGGTCCGGCAGGATTAGCTGCATCGATTAAATTAAAACAATTATCAATGGCCCAAGAAAAGGAATTGAGTGTTTGCGTGATTGAAAAAGGAAGTGAAATTGGATCGCATATATTGTCAGGCAATGTCTTTGAACCACGCGCGTTGGAAGAATTATTTCCAGAAATGGCACCAAATAATGATTGGACCAAGGTATTCAAGGAAGAACAAGGTTCACATGCAACTCCTGTGAAACAAGATGAATTTTTAGTATTGAGTGAAACAAGTTCTTACAGTATCCCAAATATCCTATTACCATCGCAACTGAACAATCATGGGAATTTCATCATTTCCTTAGGACAACTTTGCCGCTGGTTGGGACAAAAAGCAGAAGATATGGGAGTTGAAATATACCCAGGATTTGCTGCGTCAGAGGTTTTATTCAATGAAGAAGACACTGGTGTCAAAGGAATTGCCACCCGTGATGTTGGAATTGGCAAGGATGGCAAACCCAAAAGTACCTTTGAACGTGGGATGGAATTACATGCGCGTCAAACGCTCTTTGCAGAAGGTGCACGGGGATCATGTTCGGAACTATTGATCAACAAGTTTGATTTACGGGCTGGCAAGGCACCTCAGACGTATGGATTAGGGATCAAGGAAGTTTGGGAAGTACCCGAAGAAATTCATCAACCAGGATTGGTCCAGCACACGTTAGGTTGGCCTCTCCAATCTTCATTGAATGATAAACTCTTTGGTGGAAGTTTCCTATATCATCAGGAACCAAACTTAGTATTGATTGGTTTAGTGGCTGGCTTGGATTATGCCAACCCATACGTTAATCCATACCAAGAATTTCAGCGTGAGACCATCTACTTATTTCGTTTGTCCATATTATACAAAAGGGAATGAATGCATGGGCTAATACTTTTCATTTTTCATTTTTTATTATTTAGGCTGGAAGACTCACCCGTCCGTCCGCAAACATTTAGAGGGCGGAACTTGCATCTCTTACGGTGGAAGAGTTTTGAATGAAGGAGGATTTGAATCTATCCCAAAACTAACCTTCCCTGGCGGTGCCCTCATCGGTTGTGGTGCAGGATTTTTGAATGCCGTAAAAATTAAAGGTTCTCATACTGCAATCAAGTCTGGCATGTTGGCAGCTGAAGCAGTGTTTGAGGAACTTACTAAAGATGACACCGAACCTGTGGCGGAGACTGGAGAAATACCTGACGGAGCAGCGATTATTGAAGCTTCTTCGTACCAAAAAGCGCTCGAGGATTCATGGGTCAATAAGGAACTGTATGAAGTACGTAATTGCCACGAGGCATTTGCTCGATGGGGTGTTTTCCCAGGATTAGTATATACTGGTATGGCAACATTCCTGACTAGAGGACGTGAACCGTGGACCTTGCAACACACGAAACGTGATGCCGATAAGACGGAAGCAGCATCAAAATTTGAGCCTATATCGTATCCCACACCAGATGGTGTCTTGACGTTTGATCTTTTGACAAACTTGCAACGCAGTGGCACATACCATGAAGATGACCAACCCAGTCATTTGAGGATCAAGGCAGAACTAACTGATATACCTGAAAGTGTATCCATGCAAATATATGGAGCACCCGAGCAATGCTTTTGTCCTGCAGGTGTGTACGAATATGTCGACGATGAAACAGCAAAGGATGGAAAGAAGCTCGTTATTAATGCTCAGAATTGTATTCATTGTAAGTGTTGTAGTATCAAAATGCCACATGAATACATAAATTGGACAGTCCCCGAGGGAGGCGGAGGACCACAATATCAAGTTATGTAATCGCGTTTTACAGAAGAAATTTCTGAAGAATCATGACACGAATAGCAATATACTATGCACATGTTGAGGCTATCCGCATTTTTGGGAATCAACTAAGATGTTAGAATCATAACCCTCTTTCGAAAATATTATTCTGTTTTTACAGACCGCTTTTTGCGAATTCGTCGGGAACATTCATCAGCATCGGCGAGGACAGATTCCAACTCTGCAGACCCAGGTTTTAGAATATGTCGTTGAAATTGATAAAATTTCATACCTTTTCCTTGTTTTTCATTGGCGAATTTTGTGCGCGCTGAAAGAGGCATTTCCTCTTCCTTTTTCGTAGCAGGAACAAGGAGTTCTTCTTCGTACTTTTCTCGTGTCATGGTGCACATATTATTGATAATTTCTACAGCAGCTTGTACTCGGGATATCTTAGGCTCGTCTATTGGTACAGGGACAAAAACGAATTGCTTCTCTTTGCGGAACCATTGCATTTGTTTCTTAGCATACCGCCTAGTTGCTGTTGTAAATTCATTCATATACGCATCGAATGCATCATGGTCACCTTCTGTGAAGTTTTCCCGCAAAAGATAGTCCAGTGTTTGTCGATAGCCAATTGCACGAGCTGCCATATCTGGTAATTGATCCGCCAAATAGAGATCCGTAGTTTCCTTCAAAAGCCCCCGCACAAGCATTTGCTCACATCGTTGATCTACAATAGCAGTATGATTCATTCGATCATCTGGACATATGAAGAAACATCGCACATCATAACCCAAGGAAGACAACCCCCCTTCTCGTTGACCGCTGTATAATTTTTCAATCAATTCTTCATTATTGCTTGTACTGTCCTGAGACAGCACAGTGTAGGCAACTTCCATGATTCGTCTAAGTCTGTACCAATCCTTACCACTTAACTTTTCAAAACGAGATGCAAATGTCGGACCAAGAGAGCATACATGTTCTACTGCATCTTCCCAGCCAGTCTCTTCGTTAGCTTGGAATTTTGATATTTTCTCCTTAGCTTTTTGGAGTGCTTCTTCCGAAGGTCGAGCAACATCAGGACGACCATGTACCAACCACTGTAAATACATCATAGTACCACCAGCTATCACCGGCTGAACACGTTCTTCCAAATCAAATCCCTTTTGGAGTCGTCCCTGATCAATTGTTTGTTGTATTCGTTTCCGTCGTGCTTGAAGTCTACTTATGTCTTCTTCGTTATCGTCATCACTACTATCGGCAGGACTTCCCTGTAACAATGTCGACACAGAATATATTGCATCGCGTCTCCATTCGGCAGCGTTGTAATCATCATTTGAATCAACAAGATCAACCAATATATGTGGAGTCGATTCCAATTCTTCCGGAGTTGGTTTATTAGCACCAATTTGAACACCTTTGTAGGCTTGGACAGAATCTGCTGAAACTATAACACCCTTGTGGTTTTCACAGAGAGTTGCAGCAACATCCGATTTTCCTGGATAATGCCACGTTCAACAAAGAAACATTAGAGACGTCGACGGGTACAACACACATCGAAGACCCATAAAGAAAGTGACAACTCAAAAGATCAAATCATTGCCCATATAAGAATTAAACAACTTACCTACACCTGTTGGTCCCGCGACAACAATTATCAAATTGTTCTTTGTGCTCATTTCACCTTTCTGATCCATAGTAGGTGCAGGTGTCGATGATGATGATGTCATCGTTCTTATCAAGTGAGAGCTCACCGATTTTCTCTGAATAGTTTGCCGATTTTGTTGAAGCCCAAAATTTGAAATTATACAATGCTTTTTCCGTTGCGAAAGAGGTTGGATCCAACAGGAAACAAAAGGCTTTGTTCGAATACTAGTACTCCACAACCACATGCAAAAAGCAAAAAATATTTTACTTGACGTTGTATTGCTTTTTGTCGGATGATGATGTCTGTGCGAAAGCAATTGCCTATTTTGAATGAAAGATCGCATACATTTAGTTTTCCCTTGAAGTTTTTTCCTCTTTCCAGTGCGGGTGATGTTAGATAACTATTTCTCAACTTGGTAATTCGATATTTGATAAACTGATAAGAAAATGGACCAATTGACGATTCGAGGGGAGTCCAACAACCTCAAGAAACCTTCATCCGGCCTCTCAAGCATCAAACATCAGGCCAACCCTTACCGCTCGACAAAAACAAAACTGAACCTGTTTCCGACTACTGACAGACCAATTTCAGTTTTGTCACAAAGCACCAAATCGTGTGACAAAAACAAAAACAAAACTGAACGTGTTTTGATGGACTGACAGACCGAATTAGGTTTTGCACTCGTGCCGAAAATTTCGTCCTTATCGCGAAACAAAAACAAAAACACCAGGGATGGAAAACGTCTTGAACCAATCAGATTACTTCACTGAAAAATCTTATTATTGTTAGTCCTAATGCATTGGTACCAGGTACCAGTAAAAGACTGTCAGGTGGGGGGTTGCTCTCTGCATACCTCGTACGGTAACAACAACAACCTTCCGTGAATTTTTGACTTGATACACATCGACTGACCACGACAATCGACGTGATCAATTTATACTTCATGGAGTTAAAAAAATGATAAACAACAATCTTCCAATTCTATCCAACAACATGATCATCCAGCATCAAAATGAAAGGTTTATTGTTCTCGCAGTCGTGTTTCTTCGAATTCGAGACATGAATGATATCGTTCTTCAAAAAGTATTCAAAAAGAAGAAACAAAGACAAGCCGCACCAAAAATGAAGAGTTCGTGGTGTGTGTGTGTGTGCTTGTGTCTGCATGGTCAGTTTTGTCACGACCTTGCCCGAGTACAAAACTGAGCTTTGGTTTTGTCTTTTTACAGGGTTCAGTTTTGTATTACAAAACTGAAATTGGGCTAATAACCAATTCAGTTTTGTTTTTGTAACGCGATAAGGATGGAATTTTGGAAAACAAAAACAAAACCAGTGTCTGTGCTCGGTTTTGTTTTTGTTTTTGTCGTGCAATAAGGATCGGCCTTACCACGTGACAAAAACAAAAATGCCAGGGTTGGAAAACGTCTTGAACCAATTAAATACCTTCACTTAAAATCTGTCTGTCTTGGTCCTTCATGTTCCGTACGGATGCATATTATTATTGCTAGTCCTAATGTACCTGGATAGGACCGCTATCAGTGTGCACGGTACCTTTCGCGATTTGGATTTGATTTTGGTCAACCCACCATGACAATTGACGCAATCATTGTGAAAAAAACCAAGGAACAACAATCTTTCAAGCACCATACAAATGAATGGCAAGCAAAAGACCAAAAAAGGGGAGAGTTGGTTTACTGTCATGTGTTTTTACAATCGTTGTGAGTGACTCTTTGACAAAATTTGTGATTTCGCGTTGTTATCTGTGTTCTGCATCTATATCCATGTAAAACACCAACACAGAACACAGAAGATCCACCAATGTCATCAGCTACTACTAAAATGAAAGGTTTATTGTTGTCTTCTTGTCATGGTCATGATTTTGATTGTGGTTGTTGTCCGTTTGTCAGTGCATCAAGTCCAGCTGGTCAAGAGAACCCGGACCTCATATCTATGGTGTCTTAGATGTGACAACTGATGTGTCAACCTGTGTCAAGACCCCAGATCTCCTTAGTAGTATTGTAATCTATTAGTCTCACTTTCTATCTAACTCATTACTCTGACAGGTTATGAGCCCAACATCATGTTCTAGAATAAGCTAGTAGTATCACTATTTCTCTCCTTGTGATAAGTAATGGCACAATGCATCTCCAGCAGATTAAGCATCAAAAACCTAAGATAGAAGTCACCAGCTCATGGGCTCCTGCTCTCTATCTGATACTGAGCCTGAGCCAGAGCTCCAAGAAGACCCATCTACAGGAGTACAACAGACGACCATGTTGGGAACCTGTCACAAGCATGTTCATAGCACAGGCTGCCACGAACACTATTTAGAACTTCTCAAACTTCAACCAAACTTTGATCTCTTGCTTCAGGACAAGCTACTTTCATGACCTTTCTCCCAACTTAACTCCGACATGTTTGCCTTCATTGCTGACAATATCTTTCCCACCCACAATCTTGTTGAAACCATTCAAGATGCTCATGCGACCCCATTGGTCTACGTTTCAAGTCAAAAACATGACTGTCCAATTATGTTTGATAGTGGAGCTTTGTCTCCAATACACCTTTTATTACTGATTTTACCAACAAAGCCCTTCAGCCTGTTACTGGATCATCCCTAACTGGTTTAATTGGAAGGCAAACATGGGCGGTCAAGGCACTGTCTTCTGGATTGTCCATGATGACATTGGCAATCATGTTGAAATCACTACCAAAGCTTATTATATTCCAAATGCCAAAGTACACCTCTTTAGTCCTCAAGCATACTTCCGCAAAAATAAACCATCTCCTGCAAGTTTCACCATGCATGAGAATGGATCTACCTTCACTTTTGCATCCAGCAAAACTGTAACCTTTGCCATTGAATCCTACTCTACATCTTTTCTCCCCATTGCTCATATTGATGACTATGATTTGCCTTCAGAGGGAGAAGTATATCACAATATCACTGTTATTGATGATGTCAATCAAAATTTAACTCAAAATGAAAAGGAACTTCTGCAATGGCACTAAAAGATAGGCCATTTTAACATGCCTACTATCCAAAATCTAATGCAATCTGGATGAAACAACAAAGCTCCCATTCTCAAAGCCAAATTCTCTGGTACCTCAGATGTTCATCCACCTTTATGCAGCTCCTGCCAACTTGATAAACAGAGAAAATGCCCACACAAGGGAAATATAACAAAGACAGCAAGGAAGCAACAGGTGCACTATCAAAAGAAAATCTTAAGCCTGGTGATGTTGTAGTAAGCATCGATCATTACCAATTGGCTCTCAAAGGCAGGCTACCAAACATAAGAGGAAAAAAGAAAGCTAGCAAAATGTACACTGGTGGCACAATATTTGTTGATCATGCCAGTGGGTATGTCAGTGTTGGCAATCAAGTCTCCCTTCTTGCATCCAATACAATCTGATCCAAGCGATGATTTGAACAATAAACAGGACTCAGTGGAGTCCACATCAAAAGCTACCATGGCAACAATGGAGTCTTTTGGTCCACCTAGTTTCAAAATGAATGCACCAAACAGCAACAAGGACTTGAATTTAGTGGAGTAGGTACCTGTCATCAAAATGGGATTGCCAAATGCAACATTCAAACCATCATGAACTCCGCCCAAACTATTTCAATTCATACAAGTATTTACTGGCCCGAACAACCTGAGACATCCTCTTATTATGTCCATTTGTCGTCAGATACATGGCACACCTATTCAATCACACACCCAATTGATACTCTAAACTTGCACCAATCAAAATATATACAAGCAGTCAAGTTGACCCTACCATTTTACGAAACTCGCACGTCTGGGGTTGCCCTGTGTATGTCCTAGAGCCAAAACTCCAGGATGGCAAGAAACTTCCCAAATGGCAACCAAGATCTCAACATGGACAATTCCTTTCTCTGATGATCATGCCAGTACAGTGGCCATAATTCTTAATCTAACACTTGGATCCCAATACTTGAGTCTCAGTCATTCAATGAAGAATTTCATCCCACTTTGATGGCTAGTTGGAGAAGCTGCAAATATACTTAAAGTCCCTCATAAAAGATTATCTGTTATATCTAAAGTCTGGGAAGACAACAATGCTGCCAGACAATTAGCAAATTATATTGGCCCTAGAATGTCTTCAAGAACCTGATACATTGCAAACGACTATCACTGGTTCCGAGAAAACATCATACCTGGGCAGATTAAGATCAGTTGAATAGATACAGAGATCCAACTTGCAGACATATTTACTAAACCTCTTGCCTTTTCTGAATTTGCCACAAAATGAAGATTACTCATGGGATGGTAACTCTACGTAGAGGGAGTGTCAGTGCATCGAGTCCAGCTGGTCAAGAGGACCCGGACCTCATATCTATGGTGTCTTAGATATGACAACTTATGTGTCAACCTGTGTCAAGACCCCAGATCTCCCTAGTAGTATCGTAATCTGTTAGTCTCACTTTCTATCTAACTCATTACTCTGACACTGTTTTGTTATTGTCATTGTGTCGTGTGTATGTTTAGTCACGATAGGGATATGGATTTTATGCAAGAGTGTCACAGTGGCAGTATGGTCAATTTTGTCACAACCTTGCCTGAGTACAAAACCTAGGGGTCACTTTTGTAATATTCCAGCTTTCAGTTTTGCAAAACAAAACTGAAATTGTACTCATAACTAATTATTATTTTTTTGTCACATGGCAAGGGGGCGATTTTGGACGACAAAAACAAAAAAGGTGTCTGTGCTCGGTTTTGTTTTTGTTTTTGTCACGCGGTTAGGGTTGGCCTCAAACATCAAACATAAAATCTCAAAATCATCAATCATCAATCTTCAGCCATCCAATCTATTTCGCTCTGACAAACAGCAGATAAATAATAAAACATCTAGCATTATAGATAGCATTAGCACTGGACTGCATAACAAATAATAAATTATTTTTTAGACCAAGATCTCTAGATTCCTATGTACCTGGTACCTGGTATTTTTAGGAGCTCAACCTGGTCGAAGTTTCCTTGAAATGTCATAATAATTTTTCTCTGATTTCTTGCGAAATATTTAGCTCAATGAATACATGTAATGTTTTCGATAATTTGAAAAGTACTTTGTGCAATATACTGAGGTGGAGCAATATCTAGGAAGTAACTCCTGTTGCTTTGGTACACTAGGTACATCAGAACCCAAAAACATTGTTTGAATGATGTAGCGTATCGCTATCCCATCCCTTATAATTAAATATATTCTGGTCCACAACTACCAGATACACTATATCCGATATTGTACTGTATGATGACACTTGAAGCTTCTTTGTACTTCAAGGATCTAATATCATGAACAGTATTTACACTTCAATTGGTATGCAAGATCATACTGTAAGATGTTCGTCTATGACACTTGGAGTTTCTTTGTACTGAAACATACGTATTAATCACAGTATTTCAACTTCAATTAGTATCCACGATGATGATACTTTTTGTTCGTCAGCTGCTGCCATGTCACCGAGATGATATCAAACAGAAATCATACCGAACACGGAGATTTGTGCTTGCTGACGCAATGAGTCCATTGATATCGACTAGGACTAACAGAAGTACTTGCAGTACAAGGTACCTTGTATGAAATTTATTTATTAGAAGGTCCCAACATATAATAGAATCAAAGTATAGTACAGTAGCTCAGATAGTAACTTCCCACTTTTCAGAAGGCTTCAGCGAGTACCTTGATATGTGTACCTGGTAAGGGTTTACTATAGTTCATAGCATACCTGGTACCTGGTACGCATCAGAGTGACACATAGTACTCTAATGATACGCCGATTGACGACTCCCGCAATAAAGAAATATTACCTGTATTCTATTGCATTGTTCCTACTAATAATTAATTAGGCCCTATATTCACTGTCAACCAGCGAAGGGGCAATTCATACCAGTCAGTTTTAGGCGCTGACACTCATGGTCCTGCCAGCTAAGTTCTTTCAAGTGGGGTACCTTGTATTTCCTACCTTTAACTTGTACCAGGCCCTTTTACCTGTACACAAGCTGGTTAGGAACTTCAACTCTGCCCAGACAATCAAGTTTTCCCAAGTTTTTCCACTCGTGACACAAAATTCAGATATTCACTTCATCACTGCTTACTAGGTCTCATTATCCGAATTCAATCAAAATCAATAAAAAAGTCATCATCTATCATGTCTTCTACGCAATACGACATATCAACGGGAAAGACCGAAAGCCCAAACATGTCCCTTGTATCTCTTATGGTGAATATCAAGAATGAAGACCCAAACAGCTCTGATCCATCAAACCTTCACACAGATGCCGACAATATCTTCACCCAATCGTCACAAGATATCAATTTGATTTCTTTCCTCGAAAGCACTTTGGACATGCTTGATGATGAAACCCTATTTGGATGAAGATTGGTACGGATCATACAGTACTCTATCTTCAAAAGATATACCTTGATTGTTGCATACATACCTTCTCTTCTTGACAATACAATCGAAATGTAATGAGATGATTGCGCCAAGCCTATTCGCTACATTCACGAACAATCAGTATCTTGCATTCATGTCACTTTAATGTACGTCATTCCATACATTCAAAAACAATTATTATCTTGCCTTAAGACCAACAACTTTTAGATATTGGCGAGCACTTTTCAAACGAAAATAGGATGGACCAAAAACTAGAAGGAGAAATAGAATAAAATGTTATAGAACCGATTGACGATACGCAAGAGTAGCAACTACTATTTTGTGCAAACCTATACAAACCTGTTGTACTTTCTTTTTTGAATTAGATAAAACTAGAGTAAAGTGATCGAGAAAGACAAACTAGAGTACGGTAGTCATCTACGGTAGGACCTCTACCAGGTAGGCCTCTAGTTCTACCAGGGAGTTTAGCTGGGGTTGAGGCGAGCCCCCCTGGATACGGGAGGGGGAAGGGGCGGAGCCCCCCGGTCGAATTGGCCAAAAGGGGAGAAAAAGGAAGAAAAGGGATGGAGGGAGCGAAGCCCCCGATCCTTAATGGAGGGGGGAGGAAAAAAAAAAGGAAGAAAACAAACAGAGGGGGCGATGCCCTTTATCCCTGCAAGTTGCAGGGATAAATTGTATTACGCTTATACACTGTATAAAAATGTACGAAATAAACAATAGGTACTATACGCAACAATAAACCTATTAAAATTAACTAATTACTTTACTTACGGCATTTGCATGCCTTCAGACGACATCCCATTCGACCTTTCATGTTCCACTTGAAACATCCCTGGCACCAATACTCCTCATGTCTCTTTTTCACTTTTTGTAGTGGTTGCACTACCATCATTTGTTGCTGTTGCTGTTGCTGTTGCTGTTGCTGTTGCTGTAGGTAAAAGTTGGCAAGCTGTAACTGTGCCATGGCTTGCACGGGATCAGGTTGAACTCGTGTCATCAAATTGGCCAAAAATGGCCCCGGTTTGGAAGAATTTGTGGCACCATCATGCCACCAGGAGGAGTTAACATGTACTCCTCTACTTTCCTTTTTTTACTTTCCTTTTTCTACTTAGGTTGCTGAACTACCATCTTGACAGCTTGAAGTGGTGGTGCTGTCACCTCAGGCAGAGGCAACGGGTTGTTTGCACATTTTTTACACTGGCACCTGTTATTGAGTGGGTGCAGTACAAGTGTTTCATTTCATTTTTGCTGCTCACAATAGTAAGCAGCAAAATACCTCTCACATTATCTTCAGGTAGGGGTCAAACATCAGGATGTACATCCTGTTTGATCCCTACCTCTGTTGCCATACAATTGACAACAGTCAGGTGCAACTCGTTAAAATGCAGCAGTTCTCCATGAAAAAACAACAGAACTTCAGCATGTTCATCTGTGGTCAGGGAGTCAAACCTGTTCCTCTCCCTGACCTGAACGTTCCACCTTGCTGTCCCTTCAAGGTTGACAGAGTCAGATAGAGCCTCCCTCATGTTGGTGTTGGCCAAATGGGCTTCCTCATCATGGAAGGCCTTGAGCTGTGATTCACTGTGGTCTGACTTGTAGGTGCAGAGTTGATGTACGTCTTGTTTCGACCTTTTGGGTGGACCTTTTTTTATGATACATTTTTTCTAGTGACAGAACATCCTGTAAATAACAGGATGACTTTGTATTGTTAAGAACTGCATCCTTTGTATCAGGTTCAAACAGAGGTCTGCCTGTTTTAGGGTCCAACCTGCCACCAGCTGGGTCCTGGCCTGGACTAGCGGTACATTTGTACCTCACAAACCAGTCATTCAGGTTCTGGACTCTCTCCACAAAAGGGTATATATCCTTCCTAAGATATTTATGATAGTTCTTCCATGTTTTTGTTTTTTTTAACTTCCTGATGTCTGACTCCGTATGGCATTTCTCATTTAGAGTTCCATCTTTTAGGCTTAATAATAATTTAGACATGTGTTCACTCACAAATCTATATGCACAGCCACTTAGGTCCTGTACAGCCTGCCTGAGCATATTCAACATGATGGTCATTGAGTGTTTTATACATCCTGCTCAGCTAATGAAATTGACCAAGCCTGCCCAGCAAATCTGGAATTTACAGAGTCCAGAATGCATCATTATTGGGCCAGGTGTCACTGTACATCACCTCTTCCCCCCCGGTGTTGTTGTCAGTGTCCTCTTTAAGTTGAAGTTCAAGTTTGTCATTTGTACAAAAGTTGGGCCACTACGCCATCAACTCCACAGCATGTGCATAATCGGATGCCTTGGTCATGAGAACAATCACGACTGTCATTATTTTGCCAGCTTTGTTACTTGCATCCCATACACCTTTTGCATCCAGCATACTGGGATAGTTTTTTAATGTTTGATGGGTGTGGTCCTGACAAAATATACCACCAGACCCAACAGACTGTATTTTCTGGGTATGCCACATGTCATCAGATACCCCACTTAAGGTGAGTTCCAACCTGCATGCTTTATCAAAAGCATCCCATGAGTTTTCCCTACTTGGGATTACCTTAAGATTGCCCAACCAGTCTTGGAAAGATGTGAATGGCTGGGCATCCTTGGTATTTGATGACTTACATTGTTCATAGTAAGTCATCTCATTAACTAAATACTCCTTGCCCATCCTCTCATATACTTCAACGATTGGTTCCAATTCTTGGGAATCTTGTCTCCTGGTGACTGCCACCTCTTCCTGGATTGTCTCGACAATTCCTGTTGTTGGAGAGTTTTCTTTGTTGATTGATGGAGATGCCCATGCCATGAACTTGCCCGTAATAAAATTGACTCTTAATCTTGCAGGCTGAGCATTATAAACAACTGGAGGAGGCTTGGGAGCATTTGCTTTCTCCAATTCTTTGTTGATCTGCTCCCTGCTTTTGTCATAATATTTGGAAAAGTGGCCATGCAATGTGGTGCACTTTTTTGAAGGTGGGACCAAATCTGCATCCATCACAGATGATCCACCATTGCCAACAGTAGGTGGTGCAGCCCTATTCCAAAGGGTTGCCTGCTTCATCTTATCGTAATAGAGCCCTTGGAGAAGAAGGGCTTCTTGTTTTTTGTCAGCTGCTTTGCCTTTGTCCTCTTGGACTTGCGCAACAAGTAATGACTGCAATGACTGTGGTATTTGCACTCAGGAATACTGCTTATTCTGTGCTGACTTTGGATCCCCATGGTCACACAATTCAACAATCAACATAATGAGATGCATGATGAAGTCAAAAAAGAACACTTCTGTCATTAAAAAAAAATTCCACAATAATCAACTTACCTCAACAATAATGGGGTCATCGTGAATATTTGTGTGGGGAAGATTGTTGGGTGTGCTCAAGCTCGTGTGTGTGATTTGGCCATATTTGGTTTTCAACCAAATATAGGAAAAATGGCACAAAACAATGGATCTAATGGAAAAGAACAATTCTGATGCATTTCATTCATTTCTGTATCAAATGAAGAGTACTATCAACATTTGTGTACTAGGTTACTAAGTAATTTTAGAGGACTTTCCAAAAGAATCACAATTTCATCAAGTAGTTTTTTGGAAAGTCCATAAGGTCCTATAAGTAAAGGTAGGGTTCCAAGCTCCCTGATTGATTGAATTGAGCACCTCAGAGATCTTTGCATCTACCAGGTAATCTTAGCCCCTTACTGACTGTATGAACCGTGAAGGCTATGCCCTCTGACTCAGTGACGTAATGTGTGACAAATGTAGGATTAGTATAGACAGTAACTGACAGTAACTGTAGGACTAGTACAGACAATTCCAGGTTGTTGTTGTTTATTTTACAGTACATACTGTAAACAACAACAACAACAATCCAGATTGAAGATAGAGCAAGGTAATCCAGTAACAGCTGGAGCGCCAGTGCCAGATAAACTGGAATGAAGTAGGTTACTAGATATTGAATTGAATGAGCATTACCTGGTACTAACTAGTTATTCGGTCAGATGACGTAACTGGGACGAATGTTCTTTTTCACCTTCGGTCCAAACTCCCTATATCACTGGAGTCATAGGAGAAGATTCTGTTTCTTTTCAGAACACTTGTCAGAACATTCATATATAATATATAGTAACTAAATAACTTTATGTTCATATTTTTTTTTCACTATAAGTAACTTGACATGCCTTCTCTCCTTCTCCGAGTCTACTTAGGAGAAAAGAAAAAGAGGAATTGCTGTTAGTGAGAGATGCGAGCATGCCCTTGAACAGTATGTCAGAAAATCAAGTGAGAGATGCGAGCATGCCCTTGAACAGTATGTCAGAAAATCAAGAATTAGATTCAGTGGAGTGGCAGACAGACAGTGTTTTGAAACTCGATATAATTGACTTCGATGAGGAAATGGAGATCACTTCTGATGACTCAGACGATGATTTGGTGTGAATTTCACCAATCAGATCTGTTAGATAGATACATAAACTAATATATTCTGGCCCAACATTGCAGATGAGGCCCTTCATAACGTAACTTAGAGCACATGAACATAAATTTCGTGAATTTAGCATTTTTAGTGTTTTTTTTGAAAAATTGAACGAATTAAGAACCGCATCTGCAAGGTTGGGCCAGATTATAACTAAAATATGTTATTAGTAAAAGGTTTGGTACTAACTTCTGACCAAATAATGGGATGAAATGGATCATTCCCAGAGTGTTGTGGTCTAAAACGAGAAAATTTAAAAAAATAAAATTTCTAGATAAAAGCACGGAAAATCTGTCCCCGGGGGGTTGAATTTTCATGTTTACTAAGAGGAGTGAATGTAAGCCGATCTACCACATTAAATTGAATTGCCAATAACACATGATTGTTGACAGGCCTGCCCAGGTATTGTTTTGAAAATCATGTTCTACAACCAAGTGAGTGCGTAGTCCTAGTCCTTTAGGATTATGATGAAGAAGTGCCTTATATTTTTGGCGGGAATGACAGGGATGACCGGCGTATTGATACTCTTCAAAGATGAACAAATAAATTGCCTTAATTCCTATTGTTCTATAAATCCTTGAAGACGTTCAAAAAAATATATAGATGAATTCAAATATCTCATTGGGACAATTGAGCTCGTCACAATTATAGTCGTGCAGTCAAACAGTCTGATACAAAATTTCACACTTATCCATTCTTATCGTAGGGAAGTTTTTAAAAAATTGTCCATTGAATTTGAACGTAGGAAGGGAATTTATATATAATGGTTTTACAAACTATATATCCGACTTTGATAAGGCTCTTCTACCCATATTAAGTTTTTGAAATTTTAATTTAACGGTTCGAAATTTTCGGTACTTAAATAATATCAAATAAAGAGTAGTCTTGAAATTTTGATTCCTACCCACTGTTTTTCACAAGACTGAAACTAGCATCGAAATTCAGAAAGGTATCTAGAGGTGCCGACCTGCCGCCGATTCTAATTACGGAAGTTGTGAGTTTGAGGTGCAAATCTAAAAAGGAGCATTGGCACAAAGTAGACCTTTAGACCTTAACACGCATTTTCTTTCTGTGGAGAAATCTCGCTCCAGATCAGGATTAGAAGAGATGGAAATCACGAATCGGTCCGCAGTTGCGTTGTTGTTGTTATTGTCTAATTCATGTATAGCAAAAAGGCACACATGGAATCACGACCAAATCAACAAAAAGCTTCAGCTGCGATTTAAAGATCAAAGCCAAGAAAATTCAACACAAAAATCCAGAAATGCCGATCAACGCCGTTCACTAAATGGCTCTGGAGACGTCGGGACGCCCTGCAGTTCAAATGAGGACTGCGAATCAAATAACTGTATGGAAACAATATTTGAACCAGTGCCAACTTGTGTCTGTAATACTTCGACAAGTGTTGGATGTGCTGATGATGCTTTGTGCATGGTTTTCAAATCAAGTCAGCTCCCCCCAACGTGCGCCAAGCCCATGGGTTCAGCATGCCAAGAGAATTCTGACTGTGAAACGATGAATTGTGACAGGGGCATATGTCAATGTAATGAATCTATCGAATTTGCACATTTGGGATGTGAAGAAAATGAAGCATGCATATCAGATGCAGAACTAGGTGGCTTTGCTTGTGCAGAACTTATTCAGGTCAATTTCGAGAACCCCACGAGACATCGATGATCTAAATGTTGTGTACGGCAACTGAAAACTGCAAACATTTCGTAGTACAATGAAGAGCCTGTACTTGGAGGGATACACGCTGCTGTAGACGCAACGACGAAGCTCGGATATCCGATGAGAAAGAGGATACTGATTCGGCTTTTGCGAAATACTGATGTAGGAATCCACTCAACTAGCACGTACAAGTATTGGGGATAATGACTCGCTGCAGGCTAGTTAAGTGGACAACTGAACCAGTAACAGAGCAGGAATATATAACAATGTAAATTCATAATTCATAAAGAAAATTTTTGAAGTCCAATGCCGTAGCTTTGATTTTAGATCAGAAAATTGTAAATACAAATATAAAAAATGAAATCATCAAAAACTATTGTGAACGTGTGCTAGTTCTGTTTCATAGTTGGTCACGAAAATGGCGTTTGGATGCGAATGAATATGCTTCCTCCAGGGCATCATTCCATCCTAGCAA
>WKLE02002282.1:0-11187 GCA_014885115.2 Asterionellopsis glacialis
ATTGTATTCTACAGTAGAAAACTTACGGATACTCAAACTAAATACGACACCGGTGATCGTAAACTATTATCAATCGTAGAAGTACTTATAGAATACCGGTACCTACTACTTGGTCACAAGGTAATCATACATACAGATCATAAGAATCTTACCTACGATAAATGTCAGACCAAACGCCACGTACGATGAATTACGCTATATAAAAGGCAAACATAACATAGTAGCCGCCGCTCTCTCTCGTCTAGATTTACTAGATCCCAACTCAGAACAAGCTGTTTCCGGAATGCTATATAAACGACGAGGATATGGCGAAAATGTACTGCCTCACTATGCCTCAGCATAGCGATAGTGACGAGGGATTCCCCCTCAGCTACAGTGATATCCTGAAACACCAATTGGCCTATTTCATGGGGGTGGGAAATCTTACAGCCTTATATGCTACAAAGATAAAATATGTGTTCCGTCAATTTTACAGAAACACACGGTACAATGGTACCACCCGTACTTATGTCATCCCGGTAAGACCCGTACCGAAGAGACAATACGACAGCACTTATGGTGGCCCAAACTACGCGAACACATAATGACCTACTGCAAAACATGCCACATCTGTCAACTGAATAAGAGTCAAAGTAAGATGTATGGACACCTGCCTGAAAAAGATGCAGAAGCTACACCATGGGATCGCTTATGTGTAGATCTCATAGGACCTTACACGATCTCATGAAAAGGTTGCAAGAACTTAATCCTATGCTGTGTTACTATGATCAACCCAGCTACAGGATGGTTTGAGATTGCCCCTTGGTCCAAAAGGAGCAGTATCAAAATCGCGAACATAGTAGAACAACAGTGGTTTGCATGATACCCAAAGCCTACGCAAGTCACTTTTGACCAAGGTATGGAGTTCATGAAGGATTTCCGTAGTATGCTAGATGATGAATACCACATCAAGCACAAACCAATCACTACCCATAACCCACAGGCAAATGCCGTAGTGGAGAGGATACATCAAGTAGTGGGCAATATGATACGAACCCAGGAGGTACAACATAGTACCAAAGAAAATCCATGGGCTGGTGTACTCGCTGCCGTAGCATATGCCGTACGTTCCACTTATCATACTACTCTCCAAGCTACGCCTGGCCAGCTAGTTTTTGGTAGAGATATGATATTTAACGTTCAACACAAAGCAAACTGGGAACACATACATAGTAGGAAACAAGCTAGAATAGCTAGCAACAATCAGTGTGAAAACGCTAAGAGAATCGAACACAATTGGAAAGTAGGAGACAAAGCCCTACTAAAAAATGATAAGTCCAACTTGCATAAATACCAACAACCATGCGATGGACCATTCATCGTTCATCAAGTACACTGTAATGGTACTATAACAATTCAACGGGGACCAGTACTAGACAGACTCGATATTTGTCGCGTTAAGCCTTACCACACCACTGCTGCCGCATAAACGTCCTAAGTACTAGATCAATGGACATGGGGGCAAGTGCAGTAGGTGAGTCGCAAGACTTGGGCAATATGTCAATCAACCGTAGTATGGACGGACCGTGATGTGATGACGTCATGGACCGGACAGACGTGATGACGTGATGACATTATTGTAATGACGTCATTGAGCAGACAGACGCGAACGTGCAGTGACGCACAGCATTCATGCAAACGCTGACGTCACAAGCGAAGCGTATCGAATTCCACTCCGCAGCAGAACACGGTGATGCCCTGACTCGGCACCTTCCGATTGGCTGCCTCGGGGAATTTGGTTCACATGTTAAAACCAAACTCCGTTGGAAACCAAACTCTAAGTAGATCCACTGTAGTTTCCCATACTGCGTTTGGGTCACGAAGACGAATTGGTGAATTGTCCGGTATTTTTAGTTAAACTCTAAAATAGCTCATAATTTATTCACTCTATAAACTCTACTTCATTTTCAATATTTTCCGTCACTTTTCACAATTGTTGTCATCATAGTGCAGGTACTCTTCCTTAGGCAAGTAGATGACTTTGCTGTAGTATGCAAAGACCCAACCATCGCACATACCTTAGTGTTCCCTTACATGACCTAGGCATTGTTGAAAAATTCAACAGGATCAACGTACAACAAACATGTTATTTCAATAAGATTTCATGCAATCACCATGGTTGGCACGAAACCATTACACAACAAAATCTGATCCCAATGAGGGAGGACACGCCGTACTTGGCACAACTAGAAATTGCAGAACCACCAGTAACTTTAAAACAACAGGAAGAACTTCGAGAACAATTCTTCAACTACCACCAGGTGATTGGTGAAGCGATATATGCGATGACAGTTGCTTGACCAGATATATTGCCCACCATTATTAAACTCGCACAGTACTCTAATAACCCTGCTAAGATACATTATCAAGCCCTTCGACACCTGATAAAATATCTAGCACTTACGAAAACTCGCGGCATCCACTACTGGCTGACACAACCTGTCCAAAACCTACCCTATATTGAACCTGAACCATGCATTTCCACTTCCGAGATCATGCACGACATCCCTCATATGCAAGATCCTAAAATTATACATGGATTTGTCGTTACTGATTGGGGATCCGATCGCAAACACCGTAGATCAGTAACTGGAATAGCCATCATGCTTGGAGGAGGTGTAATATGCTACAAATTGAAGTTCCAAATCACAGTGGCACTCTTGTCAACTGAAGCAGAATTCGTTGCAGCATGTGAAGCAGGAAAACAGATCCTGTACCTCTGATCCATTCTCACGGAACTCGGATACCCACAAGAACTACCATCAGTATTATATGAAGACAATATGGAAGCCTTACATATGGCGAATGCGGCACAACCAACCAAACGTACACGACACATGGACTTCAAACATTTCGCGTTACAGGATTGGACAGAACACGACCTATTAATCATGACAGCTATCGCAACCAAACACAATTGTGGCGACTCTTTCACGAAAGCGTTATGCAGAATAAAATTCTATGAACAGACGGACGTACTGATGGGCAGACGGACTCCTAGATCGAATACCAGGCCTGTCGGAAGAACAAGAGACTGACCTTCCACCCTTGACAGAAACCAGTTCATCTTTGCTAGCGACATGCACGTGGCTCACAGCAGCAGCAGCAGCTTAACTGGAACCGTAGCACGGGGGGGGTGAGGGAGGAAGGCCAGACCGACGACTAGCGTCCCAGGCCCAACAGACAAATGAATCTCTTTGTGCATGCATGCACACCTTCCGGCCGGAAAAAAACTGTCTGGTCTCTCCCTTTCTAGCGCTCTAGATGCTGACGGTTCTTCTTCTTGGCATTTTTATTTTTTAAAAAAGGGGCAGATAGAAAAAGAAGAAAAGCAGGAAGACACTCTCTTTGCTTCAAGAAAAGGTCGAAATAGAATGGCGGAAACGCCCCCACCCACAACCGACCATAAGGATGGAGACGGTGGAGAAGTACCATCATCTTTGTCTGCCATCGGTGAGGATGCTCGAATGAATCAAGAAGATGTGAGTTAATAGAAAACGCTGACACTTTTCGGTGCGCTTGGCTTTAACTGACTGTGCTCGTCTTGTGTTCTTTTTTCTCACTCATTTTTACATTCCAATTTTCTGAATCATCTTTTTGACAATTTCGTATTCTTGAATACTTTTGCAATAGAATCATACACAAAGTCAAAGTGAAATGTTAACACAAAATGACTTCATGACTCAAAATGAAATGACACAATTAGGTGACGACTTTGAAGATTATTCTCAAACATTTTCACCCATGCCACCTTCAACTCCCATCAATCCACGGAACGTCCCTTGGGGACGTTTAATTCCATGCATACCGAATGGATTAGAAAGTGGTGGTGATGGTACGGACACAGCAGGACTGCACCAGCAACATCAACAGAATCATCGTCCGTCTCATGATGAGGCTGATGAAACAAGACAAACTCCTACAGCTATGCCATTATCGGGAGCTGGTATTGAATTATTTCCCAAAGATCCTACATCTGTAACTGCTCCTTTACCTCACGTATTGGCAACCAAAACACAGCAATTTTTTATGGGCTTATCTGTCAAATCTTCTGACAAATTTAATGAACATGAAGTTGGACGGAGTCAAAAATGTCATGTACGAGTACCAAAACCACCAACACCTCCTCTAACAGCAAAGATGAATCCGAGAGAAAAAGCATTGACAGAATGGGGATATGGAATGATTAGTAATCGACATTGTCGTATATTATGTATGCTCAAAGGAGGAGGAGGGAATACGACTGCTGCTACTTCTGCAAACAACAACAGCAACAATAACTTGGATATGGAAGTCTATCTGGAAGATACATCAGGAAATGGAACTCTAATCAATAATACAACATTATTACGGAAAGGTGAAAAACGTTTACTTCATACAGGTGATGAAATATGTTTGATCAATCCTTTCTTGTTGCGAAAACGTGTACGATCTACAGAATTGCAAACTATATTGCAACGAAGATATTCATTCATCTTTGTCAATTTGTATCAACAACAAGGACCTATGGGGATGACTCCTTATTTTGCTGTAGGAGGAGCAACTGTCAATATCAGCAGTCGTCTTATGCCTCCATCAGCAGGACTCATGCCACCACCACCACCATCCTCTGTAAATAGCAAACGAAGAGGCTTTGTGGATGTGAAGGCTCTAAACAACCATTCGTTTACACCACCTATACGATCCATTTCGACAACATTGGGAGCTACACCACTACCTCTACCATCGCCATTATCCCTGGAGTTAACAAACCCAGCAGAGCACCAAAAACAGCCTCCAAAAGAACAGCAAGCGCTACCACAATCGCAAGCGAAAAAACAGCATCAACTACAAGCTGGTTGGCGTAAGTCTCCTCGTCAACAACGGCAACATCATCAACAACAACTCCAGAAACAACGACAAAATCGTCGCATTGAAGAATATTATGATATTAGAGATGTCCTGGGAACAGGTACATGTGGTGAAGTGCGTCGTGCCATTCATCGTCGTACAGGTGTAGAATATGCTGTCAAAGTCATTTCACTTAGTCGTAATGGATGCAATCGTGGAGGAACAGGTCAATTGTCTACAGAAGCCTTTGAGGCAGAAGCCGCTATGCTACAGGCATTAGATCATCCCTACATTGTCAAATTGGTGGACGTATTTGTAGATCATCACAATAGGGCAGCTGTGTATCTCATTATGGAATTACTTCACGGCGGTGATTTGTTTGATCGAATAATTCAAAAGGGACGGTACACAGAAACTGAAAGTCGCCGTGTTATGAGACGGCTTTTGAGTGCTGTATATTATCTTCATGAAGGACGCCATATTGTTCATCGTGACTTAAAGCCTGAAAATATTTTATGTGTAAATCAACACCCCAAAGATGATATTACAATTAAACTCACCGACTTTGGTTTAGCTAAATCTGTCACAGAAGACGGATTAAAAACATTTTGTGGGACACCACAATACTTTGCACCAGAAGTTTTGAGGCGACAACACACTGTTGCTGGGAGAGGACGGTATGGTAAACAGGCTGATATGTGGTCCTTGGGTGTTATTTTATATGTATTACTTAGTGGCGCACCACCCTTTGATGGTGCACGAAGTTTAGATGCTGTTGAACATGCACGTATTTCCTTCCCGGCGACTACATTTGAAGGGGTGTCCTCTCAGGCTATTGATTTGGTACGTCAATTACTTTTGGCAGATCCACAAAAACGCATTTCTGTCAAGGATGCATGTGCTCATATTTGGATTTTACAAGATGATGGCGATACACATACACACCCATTAGATGACCCTGTTGTGAAGGCATGTTGCTCTGATCAAAACAATGTAATATCTAGAGACGCTGCTAAGGTGGATGTTCCAGTCAAAAATGAGGGACAAAAAGTAGATGTAAAAGAGGAACCAACAAATAAATTACTACAATTCCCACCTCAATCAAATGGTACCGACAAAGAATCTTTGAATGGTCAAATTAAAGAAGATGCTGTGGGATCTAGATCAAATACAGAAAACAAGACTGTTGACACAAAACAGGCAGAAGGAGAAGAGAAGAAGAATGACCATCAAGTACCCAGCCCAGATAGCTCTACAAATGATGTTAACCGAGTAGATAGTGAAATCGAGCCTTCAATCGAAACAAGCAATGCAGATGACAAGAAAGTACAAGACACATCTCCCAAGGATGATGATGATATTGGTGTTAATCATCATGACACTGGCCTAATGCAGACAGCGAAGAATGTATACAAATTTAGTAGCCGCAGCCATGATGACAAGAGTGGCAAAGTCGATACACCAGACAAGGAATGCAACGATGAGTCAAACACGGCCCAAATTGATGCTAAAAAGATATTTTCACCGCGCATGTTGAATAAACAAATTGAACAATTCCGCAAGGTGGTAGCTAAAAGTGTTGGAAGTGATATTGGTCAAAGCAGTAACTCTAATCAAGAACGTTCTCTTCCTCAGGTGTCAACTGTATTGGAAGGATCATCTAAGGAGACAGTAACACCATCACCACCAAAAGTACCACTAAAGTTAAGTATTCCTGCAGCATCGTCATCGTTGCAGAGTCATTCTGTTCCTCCAAACGACCTAGAACCAATTCCTTCGTTAAAGAATAAAAAATCACTCAATTTGAGAAAGCGCGGTCGCCATGATGATACTACTACCAAGGATAAAGATTTGTCCTATCCAATCAATATAAATCATAGTGATAGTACAAATACGGCAACAAGCAAAACGCTCACCAAAAGCAGCAACGATGAAACTACTAAAGCAGTCGAGTTGACTGAAGATGAAATTTGTTCTCAATTCAGTGACGAAGATAGTGTATCTTCGTTTGGTACCAGTGCAGTTGGGTCGAATAATCCAAACAATAATGGTAATCTTGAACGAATGCCATCCACTTCATCGTCAGCAAGATCTCCATCATCCTTGAACAATCGAAAATACGAGGAACACGGAGAAAGCGAAAATGGAAATGGAAAAGAAAACAATGCACCCTCTAGGAAACGTCAAAAGGCATTTCATCCTCCCAACGCTATAGAAGATAAAGAACAAGGATCGCCATTATGCGAAGAAAGTAATACTAAGCCTAAAGATGATAAGAAAAACCCAAAACATTCGAAGAAGAAAATGAAGAATGTTTCATCTGACACCAAAAATAAGAATAAGACCACAGCATCGAAAAGTAGACGACGTACAACTGCTTCGTCAACAACTGTAAAGAAGAAAAAGACACAAACTACTCTTTCGAGTTGGTTCACCAATAAGAAAACATGGACAGCAAAATAACTATATATTATTACAAAAGTATTAATGGCATAAAGCATTTTAAATCTAATTTGTGTAGGTATTTGATAGTTAGGTAGTAACTGTCTGTCTCATTCAGAAATGCATCCAATTTGAATCATTAGATAGTGTGGATTATTGTCCTTGTACAAATGAACAAGTGCCACATGTATTTGGGCAAATATTCTCCACATCCAAGAATTCGCAGAGAAAAGAATACCGAGCGAAGTTGTCTTATAGCCATGCACAAGTCTCCTCTCCTATTCTCGCGCTGACTAAAGATTTTCTGTTCTATCAACACAATTATTGTTTCCTTTTGGTGGTACAACTAAGGTTTTGCTTTCTCTGTGTACGGATTGAGCTCCACTGACAAGTACGTCATCCCCAGCCTGTACAGTATAGGAGCCATTACTACTTTCACAGCAGCAAATTCCATCTCCAGCGTCATCTTCAATGGTAAAAGTATGTGGCTCATCCTCGGTGAGCATAAAGTCATGCATATATTCTGTTCTTGTGCCTTTGTATTTATGTATGGATATATGAATACATGTATGTATGTATTTATGTATATATTTATGTATGTATGTATTTATGTATGTGTGTGTATGTATATATGAATATATATATATTCATATGTATGTATATATGTATGAATGTATGTATATCTACCACCACCATCAGTACCCACACAAGTAGTACCTGATCCTTTATTATACATCTTGGTCCCCACTCCTAGTCTTATTTTGTTGAGCACGAAATTGTCAAGCCTGATTTTTTTAGATTTGACTGTAAAAACCCACATCACAGCCCATTCAGTTCCTATATTGTTGTTTTCTCCAATGTCAAAAATTTTGGAAGGGTCACCCACTTCATCAACAAAGTAAGGCAAGTACTTTTCAGGCAAGTCCCAAACAACAGTTTCCTCATTCAATAAAATCGTCATTTCCCATTAGTTTCTTCCTCTCTTCAACAATTTGATCAATTTCAGCTTACACTTCAAACATGTGAATGTTGTCTTCATTGAAACCATACCTATTCAGCAACTTCTATGCAGATTCAAAGTCTGAATCAATCTTGTTCTTTAACAAAATCTTCATTCCACAATCTGAAATAGCAAAGTTTCCATCAAATCCAGATTCCAATTCCACCATGGCAAAAATGCAACCATCTAAGTATAGTTTTTTTCCCTCAGACCAGAAATAAAACTTGAAGACCATAAGTACTTACTTACATTTACCATCATCTCCATGGTCTTGAAAATCCTTGTATCACTTCCAAGTCTGCTGGTAGTTGTAATGTGTGTTCTCAGGTTTGAAGTATTTTTATAAGTCTTGGTTGTCACAGATGAACCACTTGTTAATATGAATCCACTGACAAGATCTTTGCAGATTTTTCCATTATGATCCCAATATTGTGGTGGGTCAGACCAAAGATCTTTGTTTCAATTGTTTTTTGTGTGTGGGAGGCATCATTGTGTTGTGATAAGGTTTTTGCTAGAGTAAAAGAAGCAAGAACAAGATTCTGCAAAGTGTGACGCAATTGTTTGGCAATTGCACAATTAAATCCAAGACCTATTCTTTGCCCATGCCTTCTGGTACTGATTGTACTAGAGACCTGTACCAGTAGTCAGTATTTACCAGGCTATCTGCTTCCATGACATGTTACATGATAGAACTGTACATTGTACAGGTGTGTATGTTATTTTACAGTAGTACCATAAGGCACACTAACTGGTACATTACTGCATTTGTCCTGTACAAGCTTGTACCTGCATTACTTATAGGGTGTTTTTTTATGACTTATCAGAGACCTGTATGGTGGTTATTTGATCCTCCTGTACTAGAACTAGCTACTGCATCTATAATTTAAAAGACATTTTATTGGTACTCAATAATTGTCAAGTCTGCATTCTATTATAATATAATATTTCTTCATTTTCTTCATTAGGACATATAATTACCCTGTGCATCATTACCATCATATTATTTTAGAAAATAAATATTACATTTGTATTGTGCTCATTGTACTAGTAACAAACAGGTATCTGTATCTGGTACCTGCTAGTTAGTACCTGTAAGGTAAGTGTCCTACCTAAGAACTTGTAGATTGAAACCATGATACATATGATGCTGTAGAAACAACAGTACTTCCATTTGCTTTTTTACCACATGCCAGGCACAGGCACAGGTTTTATATATCTGATGGTACAATTCCTCCCAGATCCTATTTACTAGAAACCAGATTGGGAATCTATGGTACTGTACATTCCCACTCCCAGTAAGTGGGACTTAGATTAGCAATAATTGGGAGTTTCTTGAATTTTACAAGAAGAGTCAATCCCATTAGGAATCCTGCAAGGTGGTGGTATTCCTGTGTGCTTGGGGGATAGCCAGAAAAAATGAGGATGGGTTGTTTTGAATAATTTTTTGATAATAGGTATTGTATAAAACATATGAAAAATGAAATGGATATGGTGTACTTGTAGGACATCCAGCATGAATTGCACCATTGGTTTCATTGTTAAAATCTGTATCTTTTTTTTTTAAGAATTAGGTTAATGGGCAATATTCTGCTTGATTCATATATTGAACTGCTTCTCCTCTGTATTGGTAGTGAGTTGAAACAGGAATGTTCTTTTTTGAATAAATGGGTTGGTCAACATCCTTTTCTTGTGAGGTGATATTTTCTTTAATTGTGAACAAAGGTTTATTATAACAAGACATAGTTGTAGATGATGGACTTGGTTGTATTTCATCTGAAGTATTTTTAGCAATATTTGATTTTATGTAGTCAATCGTTTCATAAGGATGATAATATGCAAATGAATGTGTACATATGCTTCCTTTTAGACCTAGAAGTACAGTTGCAGCTTGTGTATCACTGATTCCCATTTCAGTCATGAGACTATTGAGAGTTCTGGTTAAGAAATGTTGATCTCTGTGTTTCTTTGTACAAGTATTATTACTTGTACTTGAACATAATTTCACGTGTTCTTGACTTTCTTGTAATATTGCAAGACAGTGATTATGTTGGACATTGGATCTTCCAATGTAATTTGCCATATAATACACTCTAGATTTAGCTTGTATGGTGGAACCCATTGTAGTTGTACAAATACTGCCTACTGTAGCATATGCTAAGAGCAAATTGAGTTCTACAACCCATTGACTGAGGGAAGAACATATTGAATATCTTTCTAGATATTATAATTTTTCCAAGTATCCATCAGGTCCAACAAAACTTGAAGTTAAAAATCTATCTAATGTTTCTTTAAGCAATGGTGAAATAGTGTGTGTGTGATCATTGTTGTAGTAATGCAGCAACATTGGTGAATTGTGTTGGACAAGAATAAGATCCCCTTTCAGTTTGTGTCATTTAAAAAATAAACGTCCACTACTTTGATCATTGCTTTGTAATTTGTCAATAGAATTGAACAGTTGACAACAACTTAATATGTCTAATAAAAAAGATTTGGTGTTGGTAAAAGAAGTGGCTTTTGTTTTTGTAGGATTTTAACATCATCTACATCCTTTTTATTGTTTAAATAAATTCTTTAAATCCGTTAGTAAACTACCAGTAGCTAATCTACTAATCAGATCTGTGCATCTTGGCGGTTCTGAAACCAGAATCTGGAGGAAAACAGAAAGACCAAGTACACTGTGTGTTTATAAATTCATATTGTATGAATCTCATGTCAATATCATACCATGTTATCCATCGTTTGATATTCGTATTGCTTGCTTTTTAATTTCTTGAAGAGCCATTTGTAGGTTAGTCATCCAGGTATCAAGAGATTTGTAGGTATCGCTTATCTTATCTTGTATAGTTGTGTTAAAATATCTCCATTGGATGGTAGTT
>WKLE02002285.1:0-15043 GCA_014885115.2 Asterionellopsis glacialis
TGACGTCAAATATGGATTTGGCACAAATCCGCAGGTGTCCCTGGTACAAGTACTTGTACCTGGGTATCTGACTAATAATTGAAGAGTTGGAGCGAGATTGAAACCACTGCGACCGATTTTTTCCGAAATAAAAATATTGATTATCTCTAACCCTATAGTTTCTAGTGATGAGCACAAACCTGGCAGATTTCAAAATCTTAGCTTATGCTAATACTCCTATTTTTAAATTGTATCCTTTTTTGGATGAAATTTGTGGGGAATTCATAACTATATTTCATTATATATATTTCTGAGGTCGTCGACGTTATAAGAAGGTAGCCAGTGCTTAGTCATAACAAACCACACAAAACTCGATCACGGTTTTCCATCCGCAACACACAGAAAAGTCGACAGGGCAGGCGGAGACGGAGTGAAAAAGTCTCCAAAGGATCAAGCTCGATGCTCGTATTATAGCTATGGCAATAGGTAAAGTCTAAAACTCAAACAAGGGATGCAACTTTTCAAATATGACAAACCACCAAAAATCGAAACGAAATAGTAATAAACGGAAGCGATCGTCTGATGAAGATCCCTTTAAATTAGCCTATCAAAACGCATCTTTTACTTGCATTCCATCCACCGCTCGTCCAGGATCTCCTCATCGGTACTTCAAAGAATCTTTTGCCTTTTCGTTAGAGAATAAGCCTCCATCAGAAAGTGTTGAGAACGATGCAGACACAAAGATAGAAAATGATCCATCTATTGACGTCGTGGACAAAAAAGCCAAAATCGACCAAGTATCGCACCAGTGTTTGGACAAGGAAGAAACTCAGACATCTTTGAAAAAACAAGTCATACATCACCATGCGAATGGTTTATGCATAATTACAGCAGGAGATTCGATATCAGACATGGCTATCGAAAATGATATTGAAAGAATCGAGTTTATTGCAAAGATGTCGTCAGAGTCTATGAGTGCTGGAGAAAAACGCAAACAACAGGCGAAAATGATGCGAGGTAAAGCTTCAGCGATTGAAAAGGAAGGTGTTGTTACCCCATCAACTGTCTTGGCTAAGATACATTTTCAAAAGAATAAGGCAGCTGGAAAGATATATGCGGGAGTTTGGGGTAATCTTGTGGAACTCAACGAGCGTCTTACACCTGAACTTTTAAAATCTGACCCTTTGTTAGAAGGTTATATTGCAATAGTTCTTCCCACAGGACCTTTCCCCCCACCCCCTACTGATGAACAGTCAAAGGAGACGTCTTCTATAAATGAAAAGGATAATGAGGTATCGCTAATTCCAACAAGCATTCTTGAGAAAATCGGGGGTTGATTTTAAAGAACAATTACGAAAAGCGAAAGATTGTTTGACTGTGTACGCAACGGTCAGAATTCTATTATTATTCTTTTCGTGTATTTTTCACATAAGTGGCTAGCTGGCCCAGCCACTTCAAATCTTCTTTTGTAAACGATTGTAACAATTGATTAGAAGTCATCATCCAACATTGATTTTCGTTTATACTTTGTAAAACGACACATCGGCCGTGTTTTTCATTCACAAGAGAAGTAACTGCTGGATGAGTCGATGGAAGAGACACTCGACCGCCCTTTGACTTGTTGACTGTTTCGAGAGCTGCATTTGTACCGACGTTTTCGTCGTTTTCTGAATATTCAATCTTGGTACTACCTAGACGATATACAACGCCTTTGTCGCTCTCCAACAAGTATATGTGTGATGCAGGTGTCAATGCAATGTACGATGCTGCAGACCATTGTACAACATCCTTGTATTTTGTAGGAGGTTGAATAGTCCATACTTGTGATAAAGTATCACTTTTCTTACTGCCTGTTGTACCCTCATCCTCTGGTCGATCAAGAGATACAACATATCCCTTTTGTTCTTTACCAAATTCAATCGCAGCTTGTAATAGAAGTAGAATTGCATAAAGTACTGCAAGACTTTCCGAAAATGCTACACCTGCTGTTGTGCCTGGCGACATCATATGATTTGCAACCGTCAAAATAAGAACTAGTAATCCAAAAAGTAATCTTACACGTTCACCCTCAAGACCTGGTATAAAGAATCCAGAACCACGTTCAATGGCAGCTGAAGGACGGGAATACACCCCCTTGTTCTTTTTCTCTGCGAATAGTGCAGTAGAATGGAATTTATTGTTGGTTTGTAATAATCCATACACATTCTCATAAGCTCCGCTAAATCTGGAAGGATTGTTACTTTTACATGAAGAAAACGTCACCCTTGAATGTTGGTGATGTGGGACGACAAAAGCATGAGATGTAGTGATAGCTTTTGAAAGAAACAACAAAAGAAGTGTTGCTGTACAAGTTGAATTGAAATATTTCTTGATGACACTCATGCTCGCTGAATAACCTAGTTAGTATACTGCAGTTGGTGGTGCTTTCCAAGTTCTCTATCGGTGTCCTTTCGCTGAACTCTCAAACGCCATTTTTTTATCTTGTTGCTTGTAGATGATTGTCTCACAACTCACAACACACGACGATCTTGCTGATGGAAGCGACTGACGTGCTATTTTGCCTATCCCTGGCTGGTGTCTCACGATGTTGTTGTTGTAAAATCTGTAGGAGTACGGTAAAGTTCTACCTGCACCAGGTATGATCTATGACTTTACCTGGTACTCTAGAGATATGTACGAGCTCCAGCTAGCATAACTTGACATCCCCCGACTTTCTCGACCGAAATCTTTGCATGTTTAGACAAGTCTAAAATTGGGTCTGGACGGAGGGGTCAAGTTACCCTATCCAGAGCTCGTAGACAACTGGTACCTCTGGTTTACGGGGTGATTGTCGGTCAGACGGACAGAGACAGACAAGCGTA
Organism: Asterionellopsis glacialis; assembly: GCA_014885115.2. Taxonomy (NCBI): domain Eukaryota; phylum Bacillariophyta; class Plagiogrammaphyceae; order Rhaphoneidales; family Asterionellopsidaceae; genus Asterionellopsis; species Asterionellopsis glacialis. The sequence continues at coordinate 2,841 of WKLE02002285.1, forward strand.
GAACATCAAGCATGAATCATGGTGAATGTGGCAAGTGGCAACAGAAGTATGCTACATGGTGAAGAGATAGGTGCAAATGAGGAACCAATGGCTTCTGATACTACTAAGCTCTTGAAACATTTATTAATGTTGGGACAATGGGGACTAATTTCCAAAATATCCATAGAGACAACTGAGAACAAGATATTCATATAATAATTGACAAGCTGGTGCCAGACGACAAGTTCAAGAAGTCTGATAGGAGTAGGAAAGAGACATCAAAAGAAATTTGAAAGAGTGATGAGAGTTCAAAGTAAAAGCCCACCATCTTCTTTTTGAACCACTTTTATAATATCAATGAAACAGGTTGTTGTAAGGGGTGGCCACCAGCACTACAAAAAGGTGGGGAGCAACACAGAAAAAGTCACAGACTTCTTGCACACAGGAAGTAATTTTTAGTTGTAGAAATTGGGCTGATTTTTTGGACCAAATTTACCAACAAATCTATGGTAACATAGAAATAGAATGTGCAATGTGGAACACACTCCTTACCCACACTTTAGGGGGCTAGCATTATTCTTCTTTGTTGGGATGCTGTGAGCTGTAGGTGGTCTTTTTAAATTCCCAAGAAATATAAGTTCCATGATGTAGTAATTGCTAACAAGGAGACTATGAAATTAGGAAAATTTTATCTGGTGGAATGCTGCAAGGAATTCTGTTTTTAAATTAATGTCCTCCTATGTTGTCAATGTCATCTTCAAGCAATGGTTTGTTAAAAAATGTACAGAAACAAGTTAATAAGAAGAAGCAAAAGTTAGATAGTATTAAAACATGACAACAATCTGGAAGGAATCAAAATATTCATGAAGATTTGAGCCAAGCAATACAATGATATGGAGTCTGATATAAAGCCTGGAGGAGAATCTCCTCCTGTCTAGGTGTGAGCTGAAGCCATATGGCATCTACAATAAGCTTTCTTAGGGATGACTGCTGACTTAGTCCAAATGCATTTCCCTTGAGAAGATTTTGTTGCTTGAGAAGTGAAAGCAGAACTAGCATGGAAAATCTGTGTACTGATATGAAAGAGAAAGTTCAATGAGTTCTTCTTGGTTCTTGGATGCTCAAGCTGTAGCATTAGACTCAACAAAACTAGCAGAAGAAATGCTGATATACTGTGGGCAGTATCCCTTCTTCATCTCATAAAGCAATTCTTGGCTAACTGTAAAAGGAGGAGACTGCTAAAGAAGGGCAGTGAGAATTCCACTTTTTAAGAGTATGGATATGTCCTTTCTTGATATAAAGTGCAGCAGGGGGGGGGCACTAGGGGATTGTGCCATTCTTGCTTTTTTATGGGGAGGGGTTACCCATCACAACATATTTCTTAAGCATTTTTGTCTTTTTGAATACAAGAAGAACAACCAAAAGAAGGTCTAAAGAATGTGGCATAATGCATAATATACATACACCATGAATAGATGCAACTGACAAACTAAATATGAGACACAACCAGAGTTGGGAGATAGATATAGTAGTGGCATGAGGATGCTCCAGTGATGCATGTTCTCCTACTATTTAGAATTGAACTGCTAAGATTTAATATGGGGACCTCAGTATCTGTGCACCATTGCTATAGTATATTATAATTTTTGAAGATAGTAGTAGTAGAGACTAGCAGACAGTGATGCTTGTTGCATGGAATAATTGTAAAGGAGAAACAAAAGCAATGTAAAATTTTCCTGCTATATTGAAGGTATCATCAGATGACCTGTTTGCTGTTTGCTATCCACATAATAGCCTCTATGTGGAACTAGAAGAAAAAATGTTGTATTTTAGCAACAAATGTATCATGCCTCTATCTGCATCATGGCCAACTTGTTTGGACTACACTATAGTTTCTAAAATTCACAAATATGCCTCTGACTCAATCCTTGTGTGCTGTACTACATGATATTTTTATGACAGCTCCTCTGAAATGATACTAACATTTTGATTGCACTTTAGTTCATATCTCACCAATCAGATATACTCTCTGTGTCCAGCATAGCTACTTTTTGAATCTCCACTAAGTTTGGTGTAGGATCCTAGTAGTTCAAAGGAATTGAAGAGTGCAAAAACAAATGGTATGAAGCAATATCATATTGATCAGGACAGATAAAAAGAAGTGGTTCTTTATGATGAAGCATACTTCTGCTATCTAGCCTACTAACAGGTATTATGCTGCTTGGAAGGAATCTTAAAAAAGGAGCAACTGATTACCAAAAATATCTGAATTGATTATGATTTTTCTTCTACTCTAAGCATCTGCTACTTTGGTTGTTTTGAAACAATGAGGAAAGTATAGCGGTTTCAAGAAGGAGGACTATCACATTGATGGAATCGATAGGGTGACATTATATTAAATGCTACAAAACCAAATGCACCAGTACTACTAGTGATTGATATGCACAACAAAGTCTACTGGAGAATCAATTTTAGTATTCATAACTTTTTGAATTACATGCAGATTTTGATACTACCTTGAAATAAAAAAGAAGTTCATCAGTTGATATCAAGCATTTGTTAGGTCAAATTGCATCAATTTTTTTTCTTGGGGTATACTTCTACACAGGTTATTATGCTCATAACACCTCTGAAATGGACCCATAACTTCAATTTCAAAACTCAGAATGACATATAAATTTTATTGTACGATGTTAGTGCTTTATTTACAAACTGTGCATACAATTTATAATTTGGGCACCTGAATTATTTGCTCTCAACAAAGGAAAAGGGTAATATCTAATCTGTGTAGTTCAAATTGTACTAACTCTAGAGGTCATAAGTACTAGGGATCCATACACCAGTAGTAACTCAGTCACCAAAGGAAATAGATTTTGGATGGAAGTGATCAAGAATATTAATTCAAGAATGACAAAAAGAGGGCTGCTACTATTTCTTCTTTTAACTTTGACATAGCAGCAACAGGAACTGGTAAAAGATATCCAAAAATGATTTAAAAGAAGAGAGTTAAAATAAAATTCATCTGTGGTTCTTATACAGAAATATTTAGACTGAACTTATTGGTAGGAAGTGCTGCCAGTTACAAAAAGCTGCAAGACATAGTGTGTACCAAAAGAAGATAGTAATACCATAGACTGTAGTACTTGATACCTGTAATAACTGAGCATAGGAGATAGGAGAGGGTCAAGAATCCATGAAAAGCAACAAATAATGGAAGCAGACAGGTAGTATAACCATGCTAAGTAGTTTTCTTTAATCTCAAAAAAGCTCAATGAGATTTGATGTGAAAGAATACCAAAAGAGGATGAATTGTTGTAGTAGAAGTAAATGGAAAATTACAAAAATGAAGGTGTACTACTACTCAAGAACATCAAAAAGACAAAAAAATAAGACCTAGATTATCCAAGATCAATCATTACTATCATATTAGATGCAGTACATTACTATTAATCCAAAAGATGAGGCAGAGGAACAAGCACTATTATTGTTCAAATCATATCTTTTTACAGTATATTCAATTTTATACCATGTACCACCCCACTCAACACCATGCACAACCCCATGTCATATCAAATTATTTACAGGGTTATTGAATTTTTCAATTTATTTTCCCAACAAAATAGTGTTGCTCTGAGTTTATTTCATACAACTGTGTTATTACCAATGTGGACAGTCACCTACTTGTGTAGTTTTTTGCAAATAAAGGCCATCTGCTTTATCATCTTAATGATTTAATTGGTGTATCATTGTGAGACTCAAGAATACTACCATAATTTTAAGGCAGCTGCATCAAAATTGATTTGTCCATAATCATCAAATGAAAAAAGCAAAAGACAAACAACAATCAAGCTTTTAAAATATTCTGAAGATATTTTTGAACATCTGGTGGATACCACAACACCTTTAGACTTTACTAGTAGTATTTAGATAGGCTTTGTCTCTATTGCTTAAATGCTAAAGATAGGGTGTCATAATTCTGGTGATCCCCATAGCAGTGAAATATAGGACAAAAAGGAAAGAAACTGGTGTAATGCACATATGAATGGTTGTACTAATGACTTTTTTGTTGACACTACACTACTAGCTACATCTAAAAACCTTTGTTCAATTCTTCTATTATTGTGTTGCAACAACTGTCCAACCAAAAACCAAAGAAGAATTTGCCTTTTTTGGCATCTATTTAGGTTTAGACAAGGTGAATTGAATGCTACTAACTTCATCTAGATGTCAATAATATTTTATAACTTATTTTAATGCTCTTATGATTGGTATTAATTTCCTCAAAATCTTACTTTATATTCTGCATATTCTTTAGATTCTTTGCTGCTAAAAAAGGCAGAGTCAATTTTGTGACCTGCTTCCTGTGAATGAAGCAGATGCCCTTTTTATTGATCCATTTGTCTTCATAAATTAAAGTTATCTTTAAATTTATAATTTTATTGTCATAACTCAGGGCTGGGACAGTACAATTTTTAGTGCTCTCATGTACTACTTGTTAGTTCCACATTATTTCTAGCAGTGCTCTCAATGTCTCCCCCCCAAGCCTAGCACCATTACTCATTTGTCTCCTCAATCTTATTTATGTTTCATTAGACAAAGTTTTAAAATTCAAAAATAATTCTTTTTTAAATAGCTAATCAGTGTTATTTGCTTGTTGCTATCATTGTTCACTGCCAATTATTTATGATGCATCACTGGGTAAAAATACCAACCTAATGATATTAAAATATGTTGACCAAAACTAGTATATCAAAGCTCATGATATAAAAGGTGAATTGTTTTACCAAGCAGAGAAAGTACTCTCACCGACACACCCCCAGGTGAACACACAGAACAAAGAAGCAACCTAGTAAGCTGGTACACCCAATTTTTTAATAGATAATGAGAAATTGTACACAGCTGTTGTTCAAAATTTGAGTGATATAAGACAGTATTAGTATTGGTTAAATGGTGTTGTATATTTGTTGTACAACTTTTCCAATGTTGATTATCTTCATTGATCTGCCTTCCAATACTACTAGTATGAGGAATAGCCTGCTACCTACTGATGTTAATTGTTAGACTAATCCTATTAGCACAGTGTTCATTGTACCCACTCCTACCTGCTGTTGTGATTGTACCACCAATGGTCTGGCACAGAGCAAAAGAAGGCAGAAGAAAGGGGCAATGTTAAAATATGGTTGCTGGAACAGTAGACTATAGTCCTTCTTTTGTAGTATAAGAAAGGGAAGCTTTTGTTGCATAGTGTTTCAATGGCAGTCAACAACATGAAAAATACCAAGAATACAGGCCCAAGAATCTATTGTCAGTTAACCTACAGTGCAAGAGGCACCAAACAAAAACATTGAAAAAGCTATCCAGTCAGTATAATAACCTACGGACAACTTTACCAAAAAGCCTCAAACTATAAGTACCTTAAATAGGTCAGGCCAAAGAGAAGGTGCACCAATTTAGACAAGCAGCACCATTGTCAATAATTACTTACTGTGTATAGTTCTTTTCCTGTTGTGATCTGCTACTATCTCCACTGCTGGATTGGTTTATAATACTGTAGTACTAGCACCTGCTGCCTCCAGAATTTTGTGAGTATTAATTAATGATGATAAGAGGAAGCTTGTTCAAGGTTTGACATATTAACAAAAAAGAGAAAGACATTCTTTATTTCACATGAAGAACATCTTTGTTTACTCATCATGTAGTATTCACAAAACAGTGCAAAGCTAGATCATACTATTGTCATCTACAGCATTGCTCTTTATAGCAGGAGGGATGTAACTACAATTCACATACACTTTCTAGATTTCTGTTCTTTGTTTGGTGGTTGGTGGTGCTCATAAAATTGGCTGTAGGAGTACCACAGACCACAGACAAACAAATGGTGTTATTGTACATGAAGTACTTGTGTGTGCTCAAATAGTCACTTGGACTTTACCACACTTTGAACTGGTTTAAGGCATTAGATATACAGCTGCTGTTGTTCTATGGTGCCAGCTATATGTGAAAAGACTTGTCAACTTTTAAATTTTCACTTCTATTTTACAATCTAGTGTATCATTGTTTTGAATATATATAAAATTAAATAGAAACAAAATGATTTTATGGTGATTGTTTTAAAATCAACTTTGCTATCTCAGCATTTATTGAAAAATTCATCCATGGATCATGATTCTCCACTGGGACGACAGCGCAAAGTAATATCTGTAATTTCATGATGATGAGTTGCAAATCTTATGGGTGGACCATACCAATGAGTACCTGCACTCACATACACTGCAGTTCCAGTCTTTGGTAGTGCATCACCATTTGCAGAAGATTCCAGTATTGTACTACTTGTACCGCCCCCTCGAGTGCGAGGTGAGGGATAATATCCAGCAAATTTTTGGTTGAACAACCATGCTCCAATCATAAAGGGGAACATTTGACCTGCGTGTGTATGACCAGCAAGGTGTAAATCTACACCATGTGCCGACGCAGACGCAAAGTGGTTGGGTTGATGCGCTAACAGTACAATCACATCTTTCCCGGGTGTTGTACCTGCCACTGCTTGGTCCATGTTGGGCACCAAATGCGGAGTAAAACGAGCAGCAGACTTATCGAAAACTCCAGCCAATACCAACTGTCCTTCATGTCCAAGACGGACGTGTTCATTCGCCAAAGACGATATACCCAAGTCTGACAAACCTTGAAACACATGCTCTAGGTCTCCATGTATATGCTCATGATTTCCCGACACAAACAGTTTCGTGGGGACCTTGTCAAGTTGCTGTAATGGTGATAACGCAATCTTCATCGTTTCAGGATCAGCATCAACTACGTCACCCGTAAGAGCAATAACATCGCAGGAACTATCACAAACTTTGTTGACAAGATTGACAGTTTTCTGGCAACGACTTTTACCAATAGTATAACCAATATGAAGATCAGATATCTGTACGATTCGGAAGCCATCATTTTCTGCAGATAGGTGAGGGATTTCCACTGTAACTCTGTTAATAACTGGATCGTCCCAAAAAGCTATTGCAGACCCAACCACTACGACTACTACAGATAAAAAGAGAGAGCCACTTACGATCCAATATTCTCTTTGTGCCATTTTTTGTTGTTGATGATTGTTGGTAGTAGTCTTGATTTCATTCTTATCCTTGTAGTCGTAGTCGTGTTGATGGGTGGAAACAAGTGATGATTCGCCATGGTGATACAATAATTGACCAACTTTACGGATTGCAAAATGGACGATATCTGTGTACAACAAAATGCTACTAAAAATCCCACAAAAACCGATACATTCCGCACAAACCAAATTAAAAAAATACGGGTCTCCTGTCGTTTCGTCTAGAATATGGTTTGGAAACCAATGTTGTAATGAAATGGAACAAATTCCTAGCAGGATGGTCCCATAACAGACTGCATATTTTACCAACCAATACGTCCATACCGTACTATTATTTTTTGAATTACGTCCAGACTGAAAATCACTTTTGTTGCTTGTTGTTGCAGTGATGCTCATGCCATCGTTATGGAGTACAACAAAACGACTATCGATGACTCTACCAAGACGGTGAGCCACATAATTTCGCCAAAATGTAAAAAACAATATAGTAAATACAATCACAAACACAAAGTTTCGAAATTGCGAGTATTTGATTGCTCCGAAGCCAGCAACGCAAGAAAGGATAAAGATGCTACACGAGAATACTACAGCAGAAATGAACAGTTCTGAAACACCGCGTTGTAACAACTTGAGAACTACCAAGCTCCTTCTTGTTCTTGTTTCGATGGTTTGGTGTGAAGGAGTATCATGTTGTTTAAAATGCCGTCGGGGTTGATCTCGTACCATAGACACCGAGACCATGATGTTAGATAGTTCCAACGTGACAATTTTACAACGTTGCTTGCTTTGCGTTGTTCTGTGATCCGTCTCACCGTGATGCACTTGCTCCTCTGAGCGATTGTGATTTGAGATTGTCTTCCAAGAAATGGTATCCAAAAAAGAAGAAAACAGACAGACACGATCTCCAGGAACCTAACGGTATCCCTTGGATCCTAAGAATTAGGGTTCGGGTTTTTTTTTACAACCCAAGGAAAGAAGTTCAAGATACTGTAGTCTACTGTACCTCTGGGGGGTACCTGGTACCATGTAAATTTGATCAACGAATTATGTGAGTTCCTTTTCATATATATATATTTAATACCAATTTCATTTTATTTAACGTCTGTGTGGAATTCTACGGTAATGTGGAAGTGTCGGGCGGTGGGTGTCCCACTGCTGATGGGACTCCTTTTGTGACGCGTGCGCCTTCACAATTTGTCCGACTGGCACGGGGATCCCATTTTTTGGGCGGTCTTAGTTCGAAGAGCGGAAGGAAACATCATGCAGCAGCGCGCCAACCAACGAAACCATAAACCCAAAATGGTGATTTATTATTTACCAGGTACAAGGAAAACCTGGCCCATGGATAGTGACCATGGCCTTTGGACCATTGTTGACAAATAATAAGAAAGAACGGGGAGAACATCTCTGTATGGCACTTTAACCAACCCGTCGAAGGAAAATACTGCGTCAACGACTGCTACTACGGCGGCGACAGCAACGCTACAATGGTGATAATGCTGCCGCGAAAACTCCAGCGAATTCTTTTTTTCTTGATATTGATTTGCCTTTTTCTGTACCATACACCTCGTCACTATATCGACCTTGCAGTGATAAAACCTATGGAAACAACGCCAAAAGACTTGAAGGATAGTGCAACGGAAATAACGGCATTGCAATCACAAGTTGAACCGATACCAAAAGCCATTGATGATCATTCAACAGAAATCAACGCAAAAACAACTACAAACAAAAAAGGATAGGAGAATGGCATTTATTCACGTAGGAAAAGCAGGGGGTAGCACAGTCGCCCAACTATGACGACGTAACTGCATAGGTGCATCACCACAACTACAAAGCTTTGCCATGCAACATATGGGAAATAATAGGAACCCTAACATGACACATGAACATCTCTACAATCAGGAATTTCGAATGAAACAAGACAAGATCTGCAAAGGAAACATTATGCGAAACAAAAACCGGAGCATAACGAAGGAAACTGAAATATCAAAGCATGTCATTGATTATTTTCACGTACGATCGCCAGATTTGGTAGCATTCAACTCATATGTGGTAATAATACGCCATCCTGTGGATCGTATGGTGTCTTGGTTTCACTTCGAGCATCCCAAAAACAGTAATTCAAAAAGGTGGCGCAAAGAAGCTAAGTTGTATAACTGCTACAATACAGTGAATGAGTTGGCTCATGATGGTTTATCGGCAATCACGGGACAGAATTCATCGACTTGCCAGATTCATGCGCACAAGTGTATTCGTGGAGAGAATATTTTTTGTGAACACATGTTTTACAATTATGAATTCTATGTTCAAGGTTTGCTATCCATGCAAAAAGAAATATTTGTTGTGCGAACAGAGTTTTTTTGGAATGACTGGCAACGAATAAACGCGATGCTGGGTGGTGGTGTGATTAAAAGGATTAAATCTATGATATATCGCGAACGTCGTGTTGAAACCGTTTCAAATCGTACAATTAGTAAGCAAGGTTTACAGAATGCATGCCATGTGCTGGGAAAGGAAATCGGATTTTATAAGTTGCTTCTTAACCGAGCTGTAAACATAAATGAAGAAGATGAGGATGTGTCATTGAAACTTGTTAATGATACATGCCACGGAACATATGAATAAATTGTTCTAAAAAGTATCAGGTTTCAATCTGTTTTCAATGCGTTAGGCTTTAGCCCACTGCTCATCTAGAATATAAAATGCAAGACGTTGGTGATGCCACTCTCTTATACATATTGGGTAGTGTTAAGGTAAAACTGCATACGCATGACCGATTTGATTAATTTTTATTATAACATAACTTGCGTGTCTCGACTTCTTCCAGGAATCTAGTAGGAACCTGCCGTACCTCGTATTCCTCCTGGCACACGAGAGGAGAGAAGAAAGCTACTTACTGCATGCATTATCCAGGAAAGACTTATTCTACGGAACTACTGTAGTCAAACTGAATCTTCCCCAAGCAGAGGAAGAAGGTAAAAATATGTCTGTTTAACATTATTTCAACATGAAAAACATACTACAAGACATTATTTTGCCCTGTCTTCTGCAGGGACATTGAATTTTGAAATAATATTTGTAAGTGCGGACATGCTCCAAGATATAAAAACCGTTTTTGAAACAATAGTAAAGACTACTTAAAGAACCAAGACTACTCCCATTTGAGCGTTTTTCGTTTTCAAGGGATTCCTGCATGGTAAATACAGAAAGTACTGAGAAGTTATTCGGTCCTCCAATTATGCGGCGCGTGCAAATACTGTAGTGTCTTTACAGTTCACTTACTTCAAGTCTTGTTTGTGAAAAATCATTTAATGGAGTCTTTTACTTTCAATGAAAGTCATTTTACTATCAAGAGTATTCAAAGAATTTTTGGTAAATCTAACTTTTATGCAGTCTCGCTGCAACGTGGTGTACTTCAACTTATATTTCAAAGTATCATCGGCACTGATTTCTTATACTAAAGCTCACATGGACTTTTTGGATATTTCTCTATGGCCCTCGTGCACGATCAGTTCTCCAAATTGTATCGATATTAGTGTGTGTTTAAATATTTTATCAAGAACTTTTTTCCATTTTGAACCTACGTACTGTCTGTACAGGTGCCACGTCGTTTTCCTCTTTCAAGTACATCTTTCAGCATCGCGGAGAAACAAACAAGATCTTATGTATTTTTATCCAAAGATTAGACAGTAAGCACGAACAAAGAATTTCCAAACGCCGATTTTCTGTATCATCATACTTGGTAGTCCTAGTAGTCTCAACTGGCACTGTCGCAAAGTAAAAGTTATTTAAAAGCGTGAAGTGCAAAGTGTCTGAAGAAAATTGAGAATGCATCATAATCAACAGAAGATAGGCAGAATCGATGTTCTTCCACCGTCAAACTCTCTCAAGATGCATCCGCAAAACAATGTTTCTCACCGAATGGATCCTTCCATGCAGAAGCGACTTCTCGTGACAAAGGATAGAAAAATCTCAGAAGATCTACGTGCCTCTATATCAAGTAATGGTTCAAGTAGAAGCCTGACTTTGAATTTAAATAATAGTAATCATTCCAACCGAAGCCTTGGCAGTCACGGGAGCAATCCGTTGCTTGAAAAACGACACAGCGGAAATTACGTTCCTAGATACTCAGATACCTCTTCTGAAAACAGACCGTACCAAGAAGTGCGTTTTTCAGATCTTGATCACATTATTTTTATTCCACGTGATCCGAACTATCCCTTGAGGAAGAATTTCCACTCAGTCGAGAAGGGAGAATTCCCCGAAGAACTTCGCAACGCCCAAGAGGACCGTGAAAAGAAGCTTCATCATTTGGATGCTCTCTTCGGGAGCATGCGTACCAGCCAACGTCAACTCATTGAAAACCAAAAGATTCAGGAGACACTAAAACAAGATAAAAACAATAAGGGATCGTTTTTTGGAAAATTTCTTTCCAAGAAACCACAACATATTCCGCAATCACAACAGGCAGAGCAACAGCAGCAGGAACAACAACCACAGAAAATGCATCTTCATTCAAGAGACCGAATGAACGAAGCTCAACAGCAGCAGCAGCAACCACAACCACAACAACAACGACGGCAGCAAAAATTGCCTCCAACTATTCCTGCGGTTCATTCAAGAGACCATATAAATGAGCTGCATTCTCCATCTCAAAGGCAATATCTGCCAGCCATTAGAGATCATTCCCATGACCCTCGATATCGACGGAAAGATACTCTGACAGAATCTCTACTGGAGCATCAAACAAGAAATACTACCAAGACGCACCCTCGGAGAACAAAGTCCGACACAAACATGGCAAGAAGGGCACGACCTCAAGTACCTCGTCAAGCATCAGAGCCATCTCAACGTTTACGTAGAAGTGCCGCGCCATCTCACCAAACAGGAAGCAAGAGAAGAAATCCAAGTTGAATAATGTATCATAGGGGGCCCGCTCGAGAGACCAATCTCTCTATATCGATATGCCTTGAGTATTATTTAAGAGAAAGCAAGTTAGAAAAAGAGTTGAGTGTAATAAACCATGTCTAAACCAAAAGTTGAACAAAATTGAGGTCTTTCTTTCATTTTTTCTTTTCGTAAAGTATTCAAAACCAGGTGCAACACAGCG